>WNWK01059115.1:0-10273 GCA_009830355.1 Cherax destructor | reverse complement strand
CTATACAACCTCGAGCTTGTGTTACCGCCATCCCCCCCGCTGCCGGCAAAGGAAAATTTAAACATCTACCCAGTATCCATTTCATCTGACACAACTGTCAATGGCCGGGGACAGGGCAAAAAGAAAGGCCCAGAACCAACCCCAAGGACTCCCAGCAACACAGGTGAAGGCAATACTACACGGAAAACTTCTGCTGCCCCCCAGGCACAACCCTCACCACCACCCAGATTAGATTTTGCCACCGAAGTTGCTAGTTTATTGTGCCCCCATATCCATCCTGGGACGGTAGCGCAAACATATGGATAAAAAAGGCTGGACACCCCCCAAAGGGGTTAACAATTGTACTTTGGTTTTTCTAAAACCCCCCCAGCGCCCCCAAAAACAACACTCGCCTGTCAACAACAACAAAACCCCCGACCACCTCCAAAAAAAACCCAAAAGATAATTCCTTCGGGGGTTGGGGACTTGAAAATTAAATCCCAGAAATAGCCAACTCATCAGGAAGCAGAAAAAAATCACATGTTAATCGGAAATGGATGAATTAAAAAAGCCCAATGTTACTTAACCGGGGAAATTAAGGATTGTGAGCCACCAACACAGTGCATGGACAGGATTACAGCTCCAGAAAATAATCGACAACACGGGCCCCAATAACCCCCCCAACACCCAGTTTAGTTTGATATCTTTATTGTGCACCCATACCCATCCTGTGGGCGGTAGTCAAAAGATTACGGGTAATAATGGGTCCAGGGACGGCCAAAAAGTTTGATACTGAGCAAGTTACAAATGTAATGAACTCATTTTACAATCATGACAATTACAAAGGTATTTGCAGATTACAGATGATATACGGGGGCCCGGCGGCCCCCAAAGTTTTGATAGCTAAACAAGGTACAATGGTAATTAATTCACTAGCGGAAAATCTGAAGTGTTTTTTTTTCCCTTTCAACAAACAAATTTAAAAAAGGGCCCATTGTCCCCCACCAAAAATTGGGTTTTGGGCAAAAATTTTGGGAAAACAACAACCAAAACACACACACACACACACAAGCTAGGCGGAAAAAAAAAAAGGAAAAAATCGGAAAAGGAGAAAGACCTTGGGGTGAGTAAAACCAGCGTCTCCGGAGGCACACATCAACCAGATAACTGCGGCGCATATGGGGGGCAAACCTAAGATTACGTTCCGTTCCTAAACAAGGAATTGTTCAAGACACTGTACAGTTTCCAGGATACTGAATATGCAGCACCAGTCTGGAACCCCCATTAAAACACGTAAAGAAACTAAAAAGTGCAAAGGTTTGGACAAAGCTAGTTCCAAACTCGGGGGGCTGCCCCATGAAGAAAGGTTGGGGGGAAAAGGACAAAACACTGGGGAAAGAAGGGTCAGAGGAGACATGATAACGACATAAAAAACCCCCGGAATCGACAAGGTAGACAGGGACAGGATGTTCCAGGGGGGAACAAAAACAAGGGGACAAAATTTTAAAGCTGAAACTCAGATGAGTAAGGGGGGATGTTGGAAGCATTTTTTAGCCACAGAGTAGTCGGAAAAGTGGAATAGTCTGAAAAGTATAGTGGAGGCAGGAACCATACATAGTTTTAAGACGAGGTATGATAAAGCTCATGGAGGGGGGAGAGCAAAGACCCAGTAGTGGCAGGAAGGGGCGGGGCCAGGAGCAAAAGTCTCGACCCCTGAAACCAAAAATTGGGGAGTACAATTGGGTGAGTACACACATACACACACACAAATTTTTTTTCCCTTTTTAAAACAAAAACCCTTAAAAAACATTTTCCGGAGTGAGTTGTCTCTGAATTCATTAATTTTATCCCCCCAGTACATAATGACGCAGGGTGTGACAATAATCTAATAAAGTTTACATTTTTTTGGGGTCTCATCTGGTGGTGGTTTTTTAACCTGCCAAAGATACTTGAACCCCAGCCGGAGGCGGGCGGTAAACAAGTTACCCACCCTGCCCCCCGACAAAAAAGAATAAAAGAGAAAGAGTGGACTTACAACTTACAGATGTTATGAACAATTTCCAAGACCACCCCAAAACAATTATCTGAACTCAGTTGTAGTGAACAGCAAACATCTTCCAGCAACTATAACTCAGAAAACATGTAAACAAACCACCTTCAACTCAAAAATTCATCTTCATCTCAACATCAAAATTAGGATGCCCCTGACTGGGAAAAGCTAAATTGTACCCCCTAGCCCTAATTTTCATTAATGTTCAGGGGTAAGACGGAAATCTATAGTGGGTGTGCAGTCCTTCCCCCTACATAACACATAATTCTGACACATATTAGGAAGGTAATACGTGTTCTCTGCCTCGCCTACAGGCGGCGCTGGTCCGCCGGCCCCCAACTTTGACTCTCACTATCCCCACGTCACCTACACCCAAACATCCCCAGTTTCCCCCCGGGGAAATCATGGGTGACGTAATCCCATAGGTCCCCCGGCGGACGTCTGTCTCTGCGAGGTCTTGGAGGTGGCGATGCAGGGTGTCCCCGTGTTTGGTCGGGTGGGGCCCCTGGCTCTTCTGCCCGTGGGACTGCCTGGTCCATGCGCTCTATGGGGGTTTTTGGGTTTATTGCGTGCCGTGCAAACTGTGGGGCATCGGGCCCCGGGGGGCACTCGCCCCCCTGTCTTCACCACTGGCTGGCGTGGATGGGGTGTTGGAAGGCTGCCCCAAAAGTTGGTGATCCCCGGGCTGGTTGGTTTGGCCAGCCCCGGATGTGGCGCGGAAACCCCGCCGATTCCCAAAGGGGGAGCCGACCCGAGCCATCTCCCTTGACCAAGCCCCGGTCAAACGGCTTCTTTCCCCGACACCCATATTGCCTTTGTCTATGAGGTGAATGCCCCTTTTACCCTCCTAAAACCGGTACCTTTTTTAACCCCCTCGCCGTGGGGAAACTGCTGTGTCAGCTATGGATAGTTGATGGCCTTGATGATAAACCTGATGGGAATTTGAAATATACCTCAGAAAACTTAAGGAACGAGGCTTGGGGAAAACTTTTTAAAGCAATACGGGGGGCCCCACCCTCCCAAAGCTGTCAGGTTAGTTTCCCCAACAACACTGATCAAGAGAGAAATGAATTGGTTTTTTCAAAGCTAGTTAGACAACCCAGAAAAAACTATCAAGTTTCTCCCTGTTTGGGGGTAACTATGTATTTGGCCTAATGAGCCCCAAAATTTAAAAGACAAACTTCTTAAAGAATATCCCAAAATCAAACTCCAAAACTGCCCCACCAGGCACCTAAAGTGCTCATTGTCATATACAACGTCAACAAGCACTTGAATCCTAAATATCTTTGTCGAGCAAGTTGCAAGCCCTCGCGACTTCCCAACGATCTGATATTAGCTGATGGTTTTCCCGGGATTTGCCCCTTATTCCTCCCGTGCTGCCCTCAACAGGCGCTATAACATTGCATTGTACAGACCTCCTCAACGTCGATGTTATAAGTGTCAACTTGGGAAAATTCCAGGAAATGCCCTGCTAAGTCACACTGGGTGAGTGGGGCCAATGCCATTCTTCGAACCGTGTTATGATTTGATCAAACAGCAACAGACTGTTGCTAAACGATGTATCAATTGTAAGACTTCAGGATCACAAAAACCAGGGCAAACGGAAACCGGGGTTGGAATATTTGCACTTGGTATCAGCAGGCATGGAAAATCGGAAATCAGATGGGAAGCAATTATAAACCCCCAAAAATGCCGTTCCCAATGAAAACAGGCAAATGCAACCCCCGCCCCGGTTTTTTCCCCCCTGAAATGGCCACACATCAATTCGGAAAAAAAAATTTTTAAAATTTTTTTGCCAGGCTAACCAAAGGGGGAAGGCGACACAAACATCCAAAATTTGGGAAAATCAGGGTAGCCACAGCCACTCCCGGGGAGAGAGGTTTTTTTGGGGAAGGAAAAAAAAACTGACAGGAAATGAAGAAATTGTACACCAACTGCAATCATTTCGGGGGTGGAATCACAGTCAGTGGGCCCCCTCCTTTTAAAAAATATTAAAGCCGGAAAAAAAGACCCCCCCACATACCACCAATACCACCAATCCAACTACATTCATCTTTGCTAATATACAGGGTCTAAAGCCAGCAACAAACAACAAGGTACCTTACATTCGTGGACTGCTTACAGAGTCAAATGCTATGTTTGGCTTTCACAGAGACCCACATAAGAGATCACTTGGACAATGAAATATGGATCCCGGGCTACAACCTATACAGATGTGACAGAGTGAACAGGCAAAAAGGGGGGGTTGGCCTGTATATCACAGAGTCACTTATATGTTCAGAACTACTAAATGCCTCAAATGATGTAGTTGAAGTATTAGCAATAAAGGTCGAGAATCAAAACCTGGTCATTGTGGTTGTCTACAAGCCCCCGGATGCAACGTTCCAACAATTCCAGGAACAGCTTCTGAAAATTGACCACTGTCTGGAAAATCTTCCACCTCCTGCCCCCAACATCTTGCTATTGGGGTATTTCAACCTTAGGCACCTAAAATGGAGGAACATTGCAAACAATGTGGTAGCAGAGATACACAGAGGTAGCTCAGATGAAAATTCACCATGAGGACTTTCAAATCTGCACAAGTTCACCTTAAACCAGCAAATAGTAGAGCCCGCAAGATTAGAAATCCTGGACCTCATCTTCACCAACAATGATGATCTGATACGAAATGTCATCATATCATCGTACGTTGGACTGCGTGCGGCCAGCAGTAACAGCCTGGTTGATCAGGCTCTGATCCAACAAGAGGCCTGGTCACAGACCAGGCCGCGGGGGCGTTGACCCCTGGAATTCTCTCCAGGTAGACTCCAGGTAATAGAGGTCCAGACATGCATGCGGGGAGCCCCAGATCAACAAAATGTGATCAGCCGTGAGGGAGCTTTCTCCAAATTCAACTTCAATAACAAAAACATAAGGTGGGACCAAGTAAACCAAGTCCTAAATGATATAAACTGGGAAGATTGCCTAAGCATCACGGATCCCAACCTATGTCTAGAACAAATTAACTCTGTGGTACTTGAGGTTTGCTCAAGGCAAATTCCCTTAAGGAAAAGGAGGAGAAGATGCAAACTAGAAAGAGAGAGTCGCTCCCTATACAGGCGAAGGCACAGAATAACGGAGAGGCTACAGGAGGCCAATATCTCGGAAATACGTAGGGAGACACTAGTCAGAGAAATAGCAAACATCGAATTAAAACTAAAGGAATCTTATAGGAATCAAGAGACACGGGAAGAACTAAGAGCCATAAATGAAATTGAAAGAAACCTTAAGTATTTCTTTTCCTATGCAAAATCAAAGTCGAGAACAACAACCAGTATTGGGCCCCTACTTAAACCGGATGGGTCCTACACAGATGACAGCAAGGAAATGAGTGAGTTACTTAAATCCCAGTATGACTCAGTCTTTAGCGAGCCACTAACCAGACTGAAAATCGAAAACCTAAATGATTTTTTCATGAGAGTGCCACAGAACTTGACAGACGCATGCCTTTCTGACATCATCACGACGCAAATGACTTCAAAAGGCAATAAATGACATGCCCATGCACTCCGCTCCAGGCCCAGACTCATGGAACTCCGTGTTCATCAAGAACTGCAAGAAGCCCCTATCACATGCTTTTAACATCCTATGGAGAGGGAGCGTGGACACTGGGATCGTCCCGCAGCTACTAAAAACAACAGACATAGCCCGCTCCACAAAGGGGCAGTAAAGCAATAGCAAAGAACTACAGACCAATTGCGCTAACGTCCCATATCATAAAAATCTTTGAAAGGGTTCTAAGAAGCAAGATCGCCACCCATCTTGATACCCATCAATTGCACAACCCAGGACAGCATGGGTTTAGAGCAGGCCGCTCCTGTCTGTCCCAACTACTGGACCACTACGACAAGGTCCTGGATGCTCTAGAAGATAAACAGAATGCAGATGTTATATACACAGATTTTGCAAAAGTTTTTGACAAGTGTGACCATGGTGTAATAGCACACAAAATGCGTGATAAAGGAATAACAGGAAAAGTTGGTAGATGGATCTATAATTTCCTAACATGTAGAACACAAAGAGTAGTAGTCAACAGAGTATAGTCTGAGGCAGCTAATGTGAAAAGCTCTGTTCCACAAGGCACAGTACTTGCTCCTATCCTATTCCTCATCCTCATATCAGACATTGACAGGGATATAAGCCACAGTGCTGTGTCTTCCTTTGCAGATGACACCCGAATCTGTATGACAGTGTCCACCGTTGAAGACACTGCAAAACTCCAAGCAGACATAAACCAAATCTTTAAATGGGCTGCAGAAAACAATATGAAGTTCAATGATGAGAAATTTCAATTACTCAGACACGGAAAACGTGAAGAAATTAAAATCTCATCGGAGTACAAAACTAATTCCAACCACACAATAGAGCGAAAAACTAATGTCAAAGATCTGGGAGTGATCATGTCAGAGGATCTCACCTTCAAGGACCATAACAATGTAGCAATTGCATCTGCTCGAAAAAATGACAGGATGGATAATGAGAACCTTCAAAACCAGGGATGCTAAGCCCATGTTGACACTTTACAGATCGCTTGTTCTATCTAGGCTGGAATATTGCTGCACACTAACTGCACCTTTCAAGGTGGGTGAAATTGCTGACCTTGAAAATGTGCAGAGAACCTTTACCGCACGCATAAGTGCGATAAACCACCTCAACTACTGGGAACGCTTGAAGTTCCTAAACCTGTACTCTCTAGAACGCAGGCGGGAGAGATACATTATTATATACACATGGAAGATTCTCGAGGGCTTAGTACCAAACTTGCACACAAAAATCACTCCCTACGAAAGGAAAAGACTCGGCATTCGATGTAACATCCCATAATGAAGAGCAGGGGTGCCACTAGCATGTTGAGGGACAACACAATAAGTGTCAGGGGCCCAAGATTGTTCAACTGCCTCCCAGCATACATCAGGGGGATTACCAACAAGCCTCTGGCTGTCTTCAAGCAGGCACTGGACAGGCACCTCAAGTCGGTACCTGATCAGCCGGGCTGTGGTTCGTACATTGGACTGCGTGCGGCCAGCAGTTGTCGCGTGGGTCTTGAGAGAGATATATAGGAGGTCAAAGATACTCCTTGTTGGATGGTTACGGTATATTTACAGTAAGTGAAGGAGAGTCCAGCCACACCGTCTGTCTCGCTCTTGGGTCTAACGTTAGTGAGCGGAGTGCGCCTATATCAGACTGTGCACATGCGCTGAGCCTCTGACGTCAGCGGGTACCGTGACGTCACACGCAAAGGGACCAGCTGTATAAGAGGAAAGATACACTACACAAGTGTATATATGATACTGACACGACAGCTCGGCCATGTTATCGTATGACGTCTCGGCATACTATACAACTCTATAGGCTGAACAGACAGGTGGTTCTGGGTGAATCTATACAATAGCAAACACATTATAACTTTGAACTGATCAAGATTAGTCTTACTCTCGCACTTCTTACGTTAATGGTACATAAGAGAAATTTAATGGATCTAGATATAATTGATTATATAAATTACAATTTGCAAATTTGATCGATCAATCGATGTGTATTCATGTAGTCTTCGGCTTCTGAGGAAGAATAAATATTTACAGGGAAGAAGTTTTAACAGGAAAGATAAACTCGGCTAACACGGGTTATACTGGGGAAAAAATTTAAAATCTTTTAAAAAATTACTACTTGGTGGAATATTGGAACACAAGATAACTTTAACAAAACTGTACTTACTGCATACTTAGTAACACAATGAAATTCACAGAAATAATAACGCAATAATTAACAAGAGACAATACTAGTGAAATAAAAAATTAATGCAAATAATTAATTTAACACAGAACACTTCCTAGGATAACTCAAAATTTATGTAACTCGCAGAAATTGTCTCAACACACGAAATTGTCTATAGATTATCTGAAAAATAAAACAACAACACAATAAATGTCTCTAGGGTGGAGATCGATGACTGAAGAATGGTGGTGGAGGGTGGTGGTGGATGCACGTGGTCGGGGCGTCTGCCTGCCTTAGCGTGGGTGGTGGGGGGGTGGTGGCTGGTAGGGTTAGCCCACACTGCTTCCCGCGTGCGCCTGTGGCTTACGCCGTTTACATGAACTTAACCCAGGGTGGCTTGAATAACCCAGGAATACCACGGGGGTGGTATTGTACTCAGAACAGCAATACACTGGAGTACAAAGGTGGTATAAATGCGTGGACTCACGTGGCTTACTTCTCAGACAGCAGAGTGGCTTGCTGGCTTAGTAGAATATTTTCACACAGATTGACTAGCTTGGAATCTTGTGACAAATTAGCACAGCAAGGTAGAAGCTGGCTTAAGCCTAGGCTGACGTAACTGGTGGTGGCTTTACTGGCTTGAATGGGACTCTCCCCTCACTGGCTTACTCGTACAGAATTTGCAAAACCCGGGTCAACCCCTCGTAGGTTTTAGCAAAATTAACAAATAAGGCACTTATCTGACCAGGAGATACTGTAGATATGTAGACTTCTTGTATGTAGTAGCTGGTAACGTGGTCGGTCTGGAGGCTGTTTGCTTGGTTGTCGTAGTCTATCTCTCTATAACATCGTAATCGATAAAAATTACGGCACACCGCTGTTCACCACTTGTCGCGTGGGTCTTGAGAGAGATATATAGGAGGTCAAAGATACTCCTTGTTGGATGGTTACGGTATATTTACAGTAAGTGAAGGAGAGTCCAGCCACACCGTCTGTCTCGCTCTTGGGTCTAACGTTAGTGAGCGGAGTGCGCCTATATCAGGCTGTGCACATGCGCTGAGACTCTGACGTCAGCGGGTACCGTGACGTCACACGCAAAGGGACCAGCTGTATAAGAGGAAAGATACACTACACAAGTGTATATATGATACTGACACGACACAGTAACAGCCTGAGCACCAGACGCTAATGAAGTTGTGCTCAGATGTTAGACACTAGCAAGCTTTAATGTCTCCAACTTTACCTTTTTATTGACTTAAGACTCAGGGAGTTTGACACCAGTCAGTCCATCTATCATCATTCTATCATGCAGGAGGAGCCACATGTCTATGGTGCATCCAACAAAATAAGCAGACTCTTGGATGTCACTACCGCCCGCCTCCGGCTGGGTTACAAGTATCTTTGGCAGGTTAAATCACCACCACCAGATGTAGACCAAACAAGATGTAAACTTTGCCAGTTGGATTATTGTCACACCCTGCGTCATTATGTACTGGAGTGCGATAAAATTAATGAATTCAGAGACTACTCATTCAGAAATGTTCAAGATATGTCAAAGTATTTTATCCACAGTGGTATATTACAGACCATTATGGAAAAATACCCTGACTTTGCTCCTGTAAATAAAGCATTGACACGTGTGTGTGTGTGTGTGTGTATGTACATGTGTGTATGTGTAGTGTGTATGTATATACATGTATGCGTGTGTATGTGTATATGTATATGTGTGTGTGTGTGACCCAACAATTAAAATTTGCACCAATAACTCATTACAGTTGTGGCTGGGTGTAGACTAATAGATTGCTCATTGCTTTATAATTTGTTCATGAGTGCAACCATGTACAGACGTAAGTAAATTTACTTACATGATTCATTACCTTGTAACTAGTGAATTAATTACCATTGTACCTTGTTCAGCTATCAAAACTTTGGGGCCCAGTCTCTGGACCCTATATATACCTCTGTAATCTGCAAATACCTTTGTAACTTGTCATGATTGTGACCATCTGAGTTCATTACCTTTGTAACTTGCTCAGCTATCAAACTTTGAGGTCCAGTCCCTGGACCCATTATGTACCTCTGTAATCTTTTGACTACCGCCCACAGGATGGGTATGGGGTGCATAATAAAGATATCAAACTAACCTGGTTGATCAGGCTCTGGTCCAACAAGAGGCCTGGTCACAGACCGGCCGCGGGGCGTTGACCCCTGGAATTCTCTCAGGTATAGTGATGCGTGTAATGCTAGTGGAGGAGGGAATGGGAGTGGTAGTGCCACCTATCATACATTCACACATGAACAGCGTCGTGCTCTGTGTAAACAAAGACTCCCACGAGGCCTCACAACTGGTAGTGCACTTAAAAAACTCATGGACCAGAGTAACACTGCTGACATTGATAATGTCTGCTCTTTATATGAATTTTTTTTTCATTATGCTGAGAAACTAAGCCAGATTCCAGGACTTCTATAATGGATCAGTCCTCGTATAAA
>WNWK01059114.1:0-10273 GCA_009830355.1 Cherax destructor | reverse complement strand
GAAACCCATTTCCATAACCCAAGCACTTATAAGTTAAATAACATAGAACTTAGCCATACAGATTGGAAAAGGGATTTGGGGGTGATGGTAAGCGCAACCTTAAACCAAGACAGCAATGCCTAAGCGATAATAAGGAAAATAGATTACGGGGATTTATATAAAGAAGTGTTAGCAAAGAAGCCAGTTTTTAAAGCATACATCATTAGTAAGGCCTCACCTAGATTCCCAGCTCAGTTCTGGTCTCCATTTTAAAGAATGGACAAAATTCGTTAGAAAACATTCAGCGTAGAATGACTAAATTAATACATAGCATTAAAATCTTCCTTACGAAGAAAGATTGAAGCCCCTTAAATTAATTATTTGTAAGAGAAATGGGGGGAGACAGATCGAGGTATACAAGGGAAAATGGGTTTTAACAAAGGGAAAAAAAGGTCTTGAGGGTATCTCCCCAAGAAAACCCCCAATAATGGATTAAAGAATAAGTTTAGATTTAGAAAGGAAAAGGAAAGTATTGGTTTAAATAGGTAGTTGATGGGGAACAGTCTGCCTAGTAGGGTTATTGAAGCAAGGACCTTGGGTATTTTTAAATTTGGGTTTGGGATAAATTCTGAGTAAAAGGGGGTTGGGGATTTGAGGGAATTGCACATGGTAAAAAAACAAAGCTTATTTCGGGGAATTTGGAAATTAGGTTGAACAAATATTCTGTTAGTGTGATGGAATGTGAAGGACCTGCCTAGTAGGGGCCAACAGGCCTGTGCAGTGTTCCTCCTTTCTTATGTTCTTAGCCTTTTTTAAATAAAGGGGGATAAAAAGGTCTTGGGGGTTTCTCCGGCCCCAATAAGGGGATTCAAATTAAAGTTTGAATTGGGAAAAGGGAAAAATAGGTTTGGAAAAAGGGTAGGATGAGGGGAACAGTCTGCCTAGTAGGGTCATTGAAGCTATGCCCGGGGAGCAAATTTAGGTTGGAAAAATTTCATGAGTGAGGGGGGTTGATTTGGGGGACTCGCACGGTTAATAGAATCTTCAAAGCTTATTTTTTGGGTAGAATTGAAAATTAGGTTCAATTTTCTGTTAGTGGTTGGATTGTGAAGGATTGTAGGGGCCAAAGGCCTGCTGAGTTTTCCCCTCCTTTCTTATGTTCTTATGTTCATGTGCAAGTTCACTCTCCAACGTCCCCACTCATGAATTTACCCAAACCTAAATTTAAAACCCCCAAGGGTCCTATTTCAAAACCCCTCATCAACTACCCTTTTTCCCAAAACCCAAAATTTTTCCCTTTTACCCTTTTTTAAATCAAAACTTATCTTAATTTAACCATTTTTGTTCTCTTTGGAGATATTTAAAGATTTTGTTTTTCCCCCTTTTTTAAAACCCTTTTTACCAAGACTGCCCCCTCATTTTCGTTTTAAAAGGGAATGTTTTTTAGGTCTTCAATCTTTCCGGAAGATTTCTAATACTAGGTTTTAAAACTAATGCTATGTATTATATTTAAGCCAAAAGTGGCTTCATCATCCATAAAAAGAAGAATGGGGAAGATAGGAGGAGTTTGGGTAATCAGCCCCTCGGCTTTGAGTCGATTCAGTCTGTCTATCAATCTTGTAAAGAATACAGCATATGTGATTGCTTAACCCTTGACAACGACAAAATTCCACATTTGACAAATGTGACACAACCTACAGCTGCTGCACCTCTCCTGCCTACGGTATATAAGCTTCTCCTTCGCACATATGCTGTATTATTTAAAAAATTGATGAAATTAAGACATGCGCAACATAAAGACATAAGAAAGGAGGAACACTGCAGCAGGCCTGCTGGCCCATATTAGGCAGGTCCTTCACAATCCGTCCCACTAACAATATTTGCTCAACCCAATTTTAAATGCTACCCAAAAAATAAGCTTTGATAATTCTATTTACTCATGTGCGATTCCCACTCAAATCCAACCCCTCCCACTCATGAATTTATCCAACCTAAATTTGAAACTACCCAAGGTCCTAGCTTCAATAACCACTCATCAACTACCCTATTTCCAAACCAATACTTTCCTATATCCTTTCTAAATCTAAACTTATCTTATTTGAATCCATTATTGCGGGTTCTCTTTTGGAGAGATATCCTCAAGACCTTGTTTATATCTCCTTTGTTAACACCCATTTTCCACTTGTATACCTGGATCATGTTTCCCCTCATTCTTCGTCTTACAATTTTTTTTTTTTTTTATTTAAAAACACATATATACATAATAATCCAATAAATGCCCAAGAATAATTCAGGCTCATATAAACAAAAACAAGCAAACAGAACAGAAATAACACATCTGTCAATATATCCTCTAATAAGAACCAGTGCCAAAAGCACATAAAAAAACAAAAAAATGTCCATCCTACAACCTATCCTAGCTAAATTTTCTGTACAAGAACATAACACATTGTCTCAAAAACACCGTAAAATTAAACCTTTGGTTACATATCTTACTTCCTCCCTACCACAAAACACAGTACAAAGGCATGAAATAACATAAACCTTAAACTTTCTGCCTACAAAACAGTTGTTGCACAATAACACATAAAAACAACTGACCCCCATAACAAGGTTCATCCACAACATCATCTTAAATAAGAAATACATTAACATCAAGCCATCACTACCGTAGACAACACTGTCTACAACACAACGTCACACTCCCACACCGGAGAATAAGTCCACACAAAACACATTTGTGTTGCATACATATACAAACACTCTAGAAAAAAAACATAAATATGCAGAAGCTGCACATAATGTAAATTCAAACAAAAAATAGTAAACACATACAGAATACAGTACTAAAAACATTAAACCTAAGAAATACATAGCAAAACTTCAATTTAATCCTACATGAATTGCCACAGATACCTGGGCCAACTGCACCCAAGCACACCTGCACACTGTCGGTTGTCTAACACCTAATACCTCCTCATAGTCGTTCCCCAGCCTTGGTGGTGAACGGTCATGCGTACAGAGCTCCCTGGTGGTGGAGTCAGAGAACTTTGATTTTCTACAAGATGGCGGATGGATACCGGCGACGAGTATATACTGTATGCATTGATTTGCTGCAGGGAGCCGTGTATCCCAGCAATGCCGACGTTCTCTTGCCTTTAATTTTGAGAGACACATACGGGATATCTACAGAGGACATTTACGGGATATCCCTGAATGGATCTGCCAGGGTTTTTGTCAAGTTTGCATCCGGCAATGTCTACAATGGAATCGTCGACAGGTATCAGGAAAAGAACATCGTAATCAACACAAACTTGGAGGTACGTCTTCGGGATGCGTCGGCGCACTACTTGTGGATACGGATCAAGAATATTCCTTTTGAGGCCGACGAGGTAGACATCAGACAGGTATTTTGCCAGTATGGGGTCATCCATGCTGCCACCATAGGGAGATGGGCCCATGGCCCATATGCAGGAATGCCAGAGGGGTCGTTCTCCCTTAAAATGACCCTGAGGCGGCAAATACCGTCTTTTGTTGTGATGGAGGCGTTCCGTACCCAGGTGTACGTGACGTATGCAGGACAGCAGAGGACGTGTCGACTATGCGGTGGCACGGGGCATAGGCAGCAACGTGTGAACGGTGACAGGGCCCATACAATGGGACTCGAGGTGAGGATGACGTGCGGACAGAGCCAGGTGTCCGAGAGGAACAGGTGCTGTTAGCGACACCTGTGGTAGAAGATATAATGGCGAATGCTGCGGGAATTGATAAATGGAGTGATGCTGTTGAAGCGAGTGAGGGGGCCGTGTTGACGTTGCCCTAGGAGTCTCCGAGTGAGACTATGGAGGCGGCAGGGGTCACCCCTGAAAGAAGTCCACTGGAGGATGGGACTGAGTTCCCAGACCCCAGTCTTGAGGACCTGAGGAGGATTCTGGATAGTCCATTGCCGAGAGAGTTGCAGAGTACGGTAGTGGAATCGGATGGAAATGTGGAGAGTCAGGGGTGTGTGGGTGTAGATGGTACTGAAGTGGTCAACTGCAGGTCAGTGGTTGTTACAGAAGTGGAGGTGCATAGATCTCCGGGAGAGGGGGTCATGGATTTTGAGAGTGAGTCACGTAAGAGGCCAAGTGGTGAGGCTGACGACGATGTGATTACACCAGGACAGAGGTCCAGTAAAAAGACCTGGGTAGACATAGCTAAGGGAGGGAAAGGGGGAGCCAAGGGGAAAGGTGGAGGTAGATATGAAAAGGAGAGCCGAGGGTTTGGTGGTACTTTCAAGACTGTGGAGCCAGGATCCGTGAGGCCGAGAGGAAAACCCCCATTGCAGAATTCAAGTGTTTGAATATGAATGTCAATGGCCTCCGAGCGGAGGTTAAGAGGAAATGGGTGGAGGCAACACTGAGATGTATGCTTCCTACAGGAGCATAATTATAGGTGTGGAAGGGAATTGATGTTGAAAGGTTATAGGTTATATACAGGAGGTTCTGGGCATATAAAGGGAGGGGTGACGGTGGGGGTACGGGAGACCAGCCCTTTTCATCTGAGGACATGGGAGGAGGGGGGAGGGGGTAGAATTGTTAGAGTGGAAGGTGAGTGGGGGGATATTCAAGTGTGTTTTGTTGGGGTGTACATGCCGGCGTGCAATGATCGTAGGGTTAAGGAGGATTTTGTTCGTAATGATTTAGTATACGCCTTAAGGGGCCTTCCTATGGTTACTATTGTAGCAGGTGATTGGAATTGTATAATTAGAGGGAAGGATGTTGAGCCTAGAGGGGCGAGATGTATGTTGGGTGCCTTAAGGGAGGTTTTGGGGGCGGTGGGGGTGGTGGATGTGGTACGGGGTGAGGGGTGGAACGTGGAACACACTTTTGTACGGAGAGGATACGCGGCGCGGCTTGATCGGGTTTATGTAACGCAGGATATACAGGTGGGCAGTGTAACCTGTGTGGAGATGGGTTTTTCAGATCATAGAGGTGTTTTGGTTGAGTTAGGATGGGAGGGAGCAGTTAAGATTTATCCTAGTTATTGTAAATTGAATGTGCGTTTGCTGCAGGGTGAGGGACATCGCGAGGTTTTTGAGGAATGGTGGGGAAGATTGTGGGGTGGGGGTAATGGTATCGAGGATGTTGTGAAATAGTGGGATACATGAGCAAAGGTGGCAATAAGGGGATTTTACATGCGGATGGGGTCTGAGGATGGGAAGTTGAGGTATGGGAAGCAGAGGTATTTGGAGGAGCAGTTGCGGGAGTGTTATAAGGGGTGGGGGAGGTACCCGCAGGATAAGATCTATGAACTGCGGGGCCAATTAAGGGAGATTCAAAATGAAAATTTTCATGCCATTAGGGTTAGAGAGGGATTGGAGGATGTTTTATGGGGGGATAAACCCTCAGCTATGGTATTGCGTAAATTTCAGGAACGACGGAAGGGCATGACGATTATGTCCTTAATGGTGGACGAGGACTTAGATGGGTATAGGAGTGGCCAGGTGATACGTAACACTGAGGGCATGAGTAGCCATACAGATAGATGGTTTCAGATAAAGTTGCAGAAGGGGTTATATAATCAGGAGGCATGTGGTTTCGTTTTAGGTAGCATCTTAGAGAGGATTAGTCAGGAGGACAGGAAAGGTTTGGAGGGACGTATTACTGAGGAAGAGGTATGGCAGGCGGTGCAGGGACAGAAACTTGGGAAGACACCGGGTTTGGATGGGATTTCGGGCGACTTCTATGTGACTCATTGGGAGGTTTTGCGAGAGGTATTGGTGAGGGTTTTCAATGGTATGAAGTCAATGGGAAGTATGAGTGAGGAGCAGCGAACAGGGATAGTGGTTTTAATACCCAAGGGCCGGGGTTGCGGGACATTAAAGGGATATAGAGTGATAACTTTATTCTGTGCTGACTATAAGATTTTTGCGCGTATTTTGGTGAATCATATGAAGAAGGTATTAAATAATATTTTAGATGGAGGGCAGTACGGAGTTCCTGGATGTAGTATGAGGATGGGGCACCGTAGGATAAAAAGGTTTGTTGAAGGTAGGGAGGGGGAGTCGTGGGGTTGGATTGGGAAACTGCCTCTGACAGCGTGAATAGGGAGATGTTGCAGGGCATATTATTGAAACAGGGGTTTGGGGAGGAGGTAGTGGGGTGGGTGGGGACGCTTTATGGCAGGGCACAGGTGAGAGTGCAGGTGAATGGGACGGGGGCTGCGACAGGGGTGTCCCTTGTCGCAGCTCCTGTTCGCATGTCTGCAGGATCCCTTCTATAGATTGGTGCAGGAGGGTGTGAGAGAGGGGGGAGGGAACCCGGAATGTGCCCCGGGTATCGTCGGGTATGTAGATGACACCACTATCTTGGTGGGAAGCTTATAGGGGCTTGGCACTGTTAATAAGATGATTGAGATTTTTGGGTTGGCTACTGGGATGAGAGCAAATAGGGCAAAATCGAAGTTGTTAGAGGTGGGAACTTGGGTGGGAGGGGCGTTGGGTCAGAGGTTTGGATGGAATACTGTGGATAGGATAAAAATTTGTGGTGTTGTTTTTTGTAATGTGCCGCAAGTTGCACGGGAGTTTAAAGCCCTTAGATTTTTCTTCTCTTAGAGAAGAATCCTATAATGTGCCTTTTACCCTTCAAGAACTGGAGGCAACACTCTCTGCTTGCCGATCATCGGCAGCTGGGCCAGACGGCATACATATTCGTATGCTGCAGCATTTACATCAGTCTGCTCTTACTGTCCTCTTACGACTCTTTAATCTCATATGGTCGCAAGGAGTTCTTCCCCAGCTGTGGAAGTCTGCTATTGTTCTCCCTTTTCGAAAACCAGGTACTACGGGACGTGATTCCTCTCACTACCGTCCCATCGCTCTTACCAGTGCAATTTGCAAGGTGATGGAACGTCTAGTTAATAGACGTTTGATGTGGTATTTAGAGACTCACAATAGTCTCTCCCCTAGTCAATATGGCTTCCGTAAGGGCCGTTCTGCCATTGATCCCTTGCTGCGCTTGGATACGTATATTCGTAATGCCTTTGCGAATAACCATTCGGTTATCGCTATATTTTTCGACCTTGAGAAGGCTTATGACACAACTTGGAGATATAATATCTTTGCCCAGGCCCACTCCTTAGGCCTCCGAGGCAACCTACCATTCTTTCTTAAGGCCTTCTTAACTGACAGACATTTCCGGGTCCGGGTTAGTAATGAACTCTCCCCGGAATTTGTCCAAGCTGAAGGTGTCCCCCAGGGATGTGTTCTGAGCACAACACTCTTTCTGCTTGCTATAAATAATCTGGCATCTGTTCTCCCATCCAATATTTGGTCATCGCTCTATGTGGACGACTTTGCTATAGCTTGTGCAGGTGCTGACTGTCACCTCATTGCAGTTTCCCTCCAGCATGCCATCAACCAGATTTCTGATTGGGCCACCACTCACGGGTTTAAATTTTCTAGTGGCAAAACTCATCAAATTACGTTCACTAGACGTTCAGTGGTCTCTGATCATCCATTGTACCTATACGGCTCACGTATCCCAGAACGTGATACAGTCAGGTTTCTCGGCCTCCTGTTTGACCGCAGATTGTCCTGGAAACCTCACATTACCTCTCTGAAGGCGACTTGTCATAGCCGGCTGAACCTCCTTAAAACCCTCGCACATCTTTCATGGGGGCTGATCGTAGAACTCTCCTTCGCCTACATTCGGCCCTAATTTTATCGAAACTCGATTATGGTGACCAGATATATTCGGCAGCTTCTCCTGCCACTCTTTCCAACCTTAATCCCATCCATCACCAGGGATTACGCTTATGCCTTGGTGCTTTTCGTTCTTCCCGGTTGAGAGCCTCTATGTAGAAGAGAACATTCCATCCTTGTCCGATCGTCGAGATGCACATTGCATTCGCTATTATGTTCGCTCTCATGACCTCCGCAATCCTTCCATGTATAGGATTGTTACAGATGTTAGTAGGCGCTCTTTATTTGTTCGTCGCCCTGCTTACTTCGTCCCTTTTCTCTTCGTCTACATTCACTCGTGTCTTCCCTTCAGCTCCACCTCTATATGTTCATGTGACATCTCCTTTCCCCTACCCCCTTGGGAAGTTCCTGCTGTCCGTGTCTGTTCTATTCCTCTACCTTGAGCGAAAGCCCAACTACCTACGGCTTCTCGCTCTTTCTTTCTAGACCACTTCCGTTCTCATTCCCATGCCATCGCAGTATACACCGATGGTTCAAAGTCATCTGACGGCGTCGGATTCGCAGCAGTGTTTCCGGACAGCGTTGTACGAGGGCATCTATTACCCTCGGCTAGCATATTTACGGCTGAATTGTATGCCATTCTTGTGGCACTTATCCGTATTGCATCTATGCCTGAGTCACCATTTGTGGTCGTCTCAGACTCCTTAGTGCTTTACAGGCTATCCGTAAAATTGATACACCTCACCCCTAGTTCTTCGTATCCACCTTTGGTTATGCCGTATCTTTAGCAAGCATAAAGATATTGTTTTTGTTGGGTCCCTGGTCATGTTGACGTACAGGGCAATGAACAGGCAGACACTGCTGCGCGTCAGCAGTACATGACCTTCCAGTTTCATATAGAGGTGTTCCTTTCACGGACTATTTTGCGGTCATTGCTACCCACCTTCACACCCGTTGGCAACAACGCTGGTCTGACCTGCTGAATAACAAACTTCATTCTATTAAACCGGTTATAGATTTCTGGCCTTCTTCTTGTCACCAATGTCGAGGTTGGAGACTACTCTCTCCGTCTTCGCATCGGCCACACTCGTCTTACTCACGGGTATCTCATGGAGAGGCTCCCTGCCCCTCTCTGTGAGCATTGTCAGGTTCCAGTGTCTGTTCGACATATCCTGTTGGACTGCCCACTCTATCAACGAGCACGCAGAATTTACCTTCAACGACGTCTTCGCTCTGCGGCCCTTTCTTTACCTTCCCTTCTTGCAGATGGACCCTCCTTTAATCCTGACTCTCTTGTTGACTTTTTGACAGAAACTGACTTACTACACAAACTCTGAAGATTATACCTCTAGCACCTCCCTCAGTCCCTTCTACCTCGATCTCTTGCTACACTCCTCCCCTGCACTACCCACCGTCATCTAGCACTCCATACCCTACTAATCGTCCATCTCCCTCTTACAACTCACTCTCCCTGCATCCTACAATAACCTGCAGCGCTGTAAAACCCCTGTGGTTTAGCGCTTCTATTTGATTATAATAATAATAATAATCCCCTTTTTTACTTCTCTTTTCAAATGAACATATTGGTCAATAAAGTTAACATCTCTTTTGACGCGCCTATAAATTCCTCTTTTATCCCCTAATAGATGTTTTAGCCTCCTGTTAAACCATTTGGGATAGTTATTATTTGACCTAAATTTTCTCTGGGGAATAAATATACTCTGTGCACGTTGTACATTATTAAGAAAAAAATCATAAACGCAGATCCCATCGTAATCGTTAGCTAGATTACCCCAGTCGAGATTAGACAGGTGTTCTCTAAGTCCAATATAGTCGGCAGAACGAAAATCAGGAACTTTTACCGTATTATCCCTATTCTCGTACTCCCAGGTAATATTAAAAGTAATGGATTTGTGATCACTTGCGCCAAGCTCTTCAGTGATATCCAGATTATTTACAAGGGTTTCTTTATTTGACAAGACTAGGTCGAGAAAAATATTACCTCTGGTAGGTTCCGTCACACACTGCTTCAAAAAACAGTCCTGAACTAATTCCATAAAGTCGCTGGACTCCAGATTACCGGTCAAAGGAGTCCAGTCAATTTGACTAAAGTTAAAATCCCCTACTATCACTACGTTATTGTGTCTAGAAGCCCTAACAATTTCGTCCCAAAGAAGTCTCCCTCTATCGTGATCCAAGCCTGGAGGTCGGTATATTACACCTACAATCAGTTTTTCTTGAACTTCTAGAAATTCTAATCAAACATATTCTGTCAATGATCCATCTATTTTTATGCCTGTTTTTATGCAGCAATTTATATTTCCTCGTACATATAATGCAACTCCACCCCCTTTCCCATTATATCTATCTACATGGAACAACTTAAACCCCTGAATATGACACTCGGCAATCATATCCCGAATCTTTATATTATACCATGTTTCAGTTATTGCAATGACATCAAAGTTCCCAGCACATGCTACCAAACGTAATTCGTTAATTTTATTTCTGGCGCTTCGACAGTTAGTGTAAAATACATTGAGATGTATCTTCTTGTGAACCTTTTTCATATTCAGCTTTTGTTTTACACAAATTCTGTTACTATTATTA
>WNWK01059113.1:0-10273 GCA_009830355.1 Cherax destructor | reverse complement strand
CAATGTGGGACCCGGGCCCTCCAGTACTGGACAAGGGGGGACTCAAAAAAGGAAAAAGGTCAGGTTTGGCTCAACGGGGGAATTCCCCAAATGAACCAAAGAACAAAAGGTGATGAAGCTGAAAATCTACATGACCAGAAAATTATCCCCCTTCCCCAATCTCGGCAATTGATTGGGGACGTTGGGGAAAAAAACCGGATTTTCCCCAAAGAGTGGGGCCCCACACTGAACTAACATTTTGAAATGGGGGTTCATGGTAAATTTATTTAAAAAAGGCAGCCTGGGGGAAAGCTGGAACACAAACACAAAGCACAGAAAATTTTTAAAGGGGGGAATTGCTTTATCAAGTCAGGCTGGGGCGAGGTAAGGAAGAGTCCTTTAAAAGACACTTTCCCCTAAGTCCATACCGTCCATGTGTCAGACGGGGAAGAGGTAGGTGAAGTCTCTTAATCCAGTACAAGGGGGTCCACACTGTTCCTAGTGTCAGTGGGGGAGGCCCCCCAGGACCAGTCCCGGGGGTCCCATCTGCTATAGTGTCAGGCTGGGGGATGGACCATACAGTCTCTGGGCCTGGTTTTTTTTTAATGATCTCCAACAGTGGTGCTCTAAATCGTAAGTATGGGGTTAAAAGGGGCCTGAAGATCGGAAAAGATTAGAGGAATGGTCAAGCAAGGGTTAATATATATATATATATATATATATATATATATATATATATATATATATATATATATATTTTGTCGTCCGTTAAAATTAAAATTAAAATTTTTGGCAAAATAAAAACCTCTTCTTGCCATATAAGACAAGTAAATTTTTTGTAAAAATAATTTCGCCAAAATCATTCTGAACATAAAAAAAAAATATATTTAATTGTGTTTGTTTATTATTAAATTAATGTTAACGTTTTAAAAAATATATTTGGTTGGGTTAGTAAATTAAATTGCGCTTGTTGAAAAAAAGGTTGGGGGGGTTTTCAAATTTTTTTTTTTAAAAATTTAAAAATTCTTATATTAACAAAAAAAAAAAAAATATATCTTTAAACGTATAAGAAAAATTTTAGAAAGGACTTATTTTAGATGAGTTTTTAAAATTGACCTTTTTTATTTAATCGGCACGAATATATATATATATATATATATATATATTTCCGATTATTAAAAAACTTTTTTTGGCTTAAATAGCAACCTCCCTTTTATATAAGACAAGTGAAAATTTTTGTATGCAATAATTTCCCAAAATCTTTTTTAAATTTAAAAAAAAAAATATATTTCAATGTGTTTTTTATTATTAAATTAATGTTAACGTATCTAAAATATATTTAAAAAGGTTGGCTAAAAAAAATTGCGCTTGTTGTAATAAGGTTAGGTGGTTTTTCCCCAAAGTTTCTCTTGGTACAAAATTATAAATTCTTACATTAAATAAAAAAAAAAATATATCTTTAAACGTATGAAACATTTTAAAAGGACTTTTTTAGATGAGTTCTTGTTAATTACCTTTTTTATTTAATTGGCACGACATATATATATATTTTGTCTTTTGGTAAAATTTTAGGCTTAAATACAACGCTCCCTTTTTAAAAATAAGACAAGAAAAAAATTTGTGTATCAAAATTTCTAAAATCATTCTGAAAATAAAAAAAAATATATTTATTGTGTTTGTTTATTATTAAATTAATGTTAACAAAAAAAATTTTTTTAGTTGGGTTAAGGCTAAATTAAATTGGCTTGTTGTAATAAGGTTAGGTTTTTAAAGTTTCTCTTGGAAAAAAATTAAAAATTTTTTTATTAACAAAATGAAAAAATATATCTTTAAACGAAAGGAAAATTTTTTTTAAAAAGGTTTTTAATTTTGATGAGTTCTTGTTAATTCCCCTTTTTCCCCTTAATGGCCCCGACATATATATATATATATATATATATATATATATATATATATATATATATATATATATATATATATATATATATATATATATATATATATATTTTTTTTGTATATATATGTCGTGCCGAATGGTTTTCCCCCCGATTATTTTTAAATAAAAAATTTTCTTTTGAATTAGGCAACCCAAAATCTGTGTATGTAAAATTTTTAAAAAATCATTTTGAACCTAAAAAAAATTTTTTTATTGTTGTTTTTTTATTAAATTATTGTAAACTTATCTAAAATATATTTAGCTGGATTAGGCAAAATTTAAAACCCCGGTTTTTCCTTATATCCCTTTTTAAGAGTTTCGAGGGGTTTTTTTTTTGGGGCCCCGGCCAGGGGGGCCGGCTCTTGGTGTTTCCCCCCCCAACCGGTTTTTTTCTCCCCGGAGGCCCCCCTCCCCCTTTCCTCACAGCCTGGTTGATCGGCAGGGGAAGGGTTTTGCCCAAAACCTTTTTGAAGGCTTCTACACTGGTTCCAGCCGGTTTGGGGTATCTTCTGGTAAGATGTTGAATAGTCGGGGGGCCCCGGGTTTAAAACAGTGCCCCCATTGTCCCCACCCCCCCCTGCCCCCCATGGGGTTTTTTTTACACTTTCTCCCATATCTCTCACCCCAAAAGTTGTTATGGCAGGTGCAGTTTGGGGGCCCCCGGTTAAAATTTTCTTTCCATGTATATATTATCATGTTTTTTCCCCCCCTAAAAGGGGTTTTTGGGCTTGAATTTGGTTTTTGATGTTTCAATTTTTTAATGTGGGGCCGTAAACGATCTCGGGGTTTGTTCCCCCCCGCTTTTTCCTCCCCCCGAAGGGGGGCCTCGTTTTTAGCAGTATTTTTAAGTGGGGGGCCCCTGGCCTTTTTTTTTAAAATTTTAACCCCCCTTCCTGGCTGTTGTGATCTTTGTCTTTTATGGTCTTTAAACGACAGATCAGCAGACAAAAATTTTCCCCAAGTCCTTTACGTGTTCCTTTCGTTCTATGTGGTGACCCCCTTGCGTTTTTTATATAGTTTTCCCTTTTTTAGTTCTTCTTTTTTCCCCTACCAAACAGCGAAACTTATCACCATTGAACGTCATGTTGTTCTCCACTCCCCCTTGGAAGACCCTTCTTATGTCCTCCTGTTTTTTTTAGTTTTTATAGTGATTTATGCTTTTTTAGTTCATCCAAATGATGATACAAAAGTGTGCTGGGTGTTTTTATCTATGTCTGCTATGGGGGGTGAGAAAAAACAGGGCGCCAGGACAGTCCCTTTGGGGGGACTGAGCTTTTTTGGGGTGATGCTGGATCTTGCCCTGTTCACTACTACTTTTTGTGTTCTTTTTGTTAGGAACTACAACTACCCAAAAGGTGGTGGGGAAAGGGGTTTTTCCCCAATTTAAACAAATTTCAAAAAATGCCAATTTCAAAATGGGGGCCAGAATAAATGAGACAGACATTCCTGGCACTCAAATAACAATTTTTTTTCATTAGTCACGTCTAGGCCCCCCCTTAAATTTTTTTGCTTTCCATTTTTAATTTTTTTCTCACAAAAAAAGGGATTTTTTTTAATTTTTTATACAACTGCATCATTTTAGAAACGGTATAAATAATATCAGTGCCTTGTGCAAGAAAAAATTTGACATTGCCCCTTGATGTGTATTGGGCCTGGGTTTTTTTGTTTACTTCCCCTTAACACGACAAAAAAAGAACATTTTCGCTTTTTTTGTTTTTGTTTTTAAATTTTTTGTCATCGTAAAAATCAAAATCATCCACTATTTCTGTATATATCTTCCATTCATCGAATGAGCCAAAAAAAAGAATACAACCAAAATTTTAATTTCAAAAACCCAAAAAAACACTTTTTTAATTTTTTACTGTGAACCCTCAATCCTGAGTGCTCTCCTGTTGTCGAAAAAAATTTAAAAAAAAAAAATAAATTTTTTTCTTATGAAATGATAAAGAACGTTTCCCCATGGTAAAGACACCAAAAGTTTGGGGAAAATTTATTGAAAACTCACAAAAAATTTCCTCCCGGGGTTGTGATCTCAGCAAATATACACATCGGGGAAATTTTGACTTTGGCCCCTTTTTAAATTATTTTCCCCTTGACGAAAGTCATAGATATTTTTTTTTGAACTCCTTTGTTCTATCAAAATTAGTCGAAATCACCAATTTATCGATTTTTCCCTTCCTTTTAAAAATGATGAAATTTTGGAATTTGGCCAATTTCATAAAAATAAAAAAATTTCCAAAAATTTAAAAAAGGGGCCCCAATAAAAAAAACAAAAAATTCCTTTTAAACTAAAATAAGATGTTATCTGTTCATTAGTCCTTTTCCCTTATATTACTTTTTTTTTCTTTTTTTTTTTTTTCAAAAAAATAGAAGATTTACCTTTAAAAGGCTATTGCATTTTGTAAAAATAGATAAATAATATCAGTGAACTTGTGAAAGAATATTAGCCCCCAAATTGATTATTGCGCAGGGGTGATTTGCCCCCCTGAACATTTAAAAAATCGAACATTTCTCCTACTTTGAGCCTTTCAAGGTCGTTTTTCTAAAACTAATCAAAATCATCTATATTTCTGAATTTTCCATTCTATCAAATGAGCCCATAAAAAGAGAATACAACCATAAATACTATAAAAATACACCCAAAGGGGGGCTTTTTCCAAAAAAGGTCGGAGCTTTTTCTCTCATTTTTACGCTTGCAGGTTTTTTTTATACTCCACACTGACCAGACAGACCCATTCCCCATTTGTGGGCCTCCAAATTTTCTCCCTTGTTTGAAGCCGCTGAATTTGGGATTGATATTCCGAAAAGTGGCTCGAGCGTATATATACCCAAAACAGTCAAAGGGTTTAAAAAAAAAAACGGACATTTTTTTTTTCTCTCATTTACTGCGTGCCTCAGGATTTTTATACGTATGGCACACTGACCACGAACCAATTCTTTCATATGTGGCCTCCCCTTTTTCCAAGTTTTGAAGGTTTAAATTTAGGGTGGGCCCACCCTGGCGCACTGACGATAGTATGGAACCACCCTCAAAGGGTTAAAAATCACTGGTCCCCCTTTCCCTACATAATTTTAAAAATGGAAAAAAAAGCGGAAAAGCAGAAAAATTTAAAAAATTAACAATGACTTAAATAAAAGCCAAAAAAAAATGTGGAACACAAAAAAGAGGGTGATGTTTTGGGGGGCCCCTTTGTTCTTTCCCATTTGATTCACCTGCACCCAAGTGAGGAAGTCTTTTTACGGGCAAACTTTCCCTTTAAAAAGATACCCAGGTTGAAAATGTGTCTTTTTTAAAAAAGTGGTTTTACAGATGTCTATATTTTGAGGGTTGATAAAATTTTAAATTAAACCCCCAAAAAAGGACAAGCCCGAACTTTTTTTCATTTATTTTTTTTTAATACTAGTATTTAAGTAAACGTTTATTTTTTTATTAAGAATGTTTTTTTTTAAATTAGATATAAAATTTTTAAAGTTTTTTATAAAGGGATTTTTTGGGAAGTCCCCCATTTAAGAATGAGGAAAAATTTAAATTTAAAATTAATTGGATTTACCCCTGTTTTTTATTTTAATTTTTTAAACAAAAATTTTTTAAAAAAATATATTTACAAAAGAAAATTTATAAATAAATAAGGGCAGAAAAAAAAGACCATAATTAAAATAAAAATTTTTTAAACCCTTCCGGGGTAATAAAAATTTTTTTTTATAAATATGAATTTTTATTCACACCAAAAACTAGAAAAATTTACTGTTATGCAATATTGTAATAATTTATAAAAAATATCAGTGCATTCGTGAGCCATTAGACCCACCATGATGTGATTGAACGTGTGCGCATTTATTTACTCTTGAACATCTGCAAAAAACAAACTTTTTTTAGTTTGAGCTCAATTTCAAAAATATTTTCAGCTCTAAACCAAGCAAAATCTCTATTTCTGTTATATCTTCCATTCTATCAAATGGACCAAAAAAACCCGAATACAACAACAAATATCGAAAAATACCAAAAGTCGTGTTTTAATAAAAAAAAAAGTTGCAGTTTTTATTTTCATTTTCACTGTTGCAGGATTTGTTTTTTTTGGTACTTTACCACATAGATGATTTCTCATATCTAGGCCCAAATTTACCACTCACAGTTATCTGGGGGGCTGAGCTATGGCGTAGAACTACGGCGAACCCTGGCTTCAAAATCACAGAACTAAGGGGTGGACCTCAAAAAATTAAATAATGCACAGGAGTTGGGTTGAATGTGTACAGTTTATGGGTATTAAGCCAAAAATCCGCATTTACCTTTGAAAACTTCCCAAAAGGGTTTCAAGAGTTTTCTCTCTTTTTAGTCTGGGCCCTGGCCAGGCTGTGTTGCCCTAATCAAAAGGGTGTTCTGCCAGCAGCCTGAATCACTCCTGCATTCTTAACCCTTTGAGGGGGGTCCCGTACTAGTACGTCATTGGAGGGTCGGTCATGTACTTATCCGAATTTCGCCTTAAATGAGCGGGGAAACTGGAGGCCCCATGTAAATGGGTCTGTCGGTCAGTGTGCGGGAAAAAAAAGTGGGGCCCGTGGTGCATTGTGGGAAAACCATTTCAGTACCTCTTCCCACCATGCCCCCATAAGAAACACCTCACTCCTTGGCAATTGGGACTCTTTTTTCCCCCAAGGGCAGTTAAACACAGAGGGGAAATGTATGGTAATTCCCCGGGTTTGGAGTTTGTGCCGAAAATTGCCAATACCGTAAGGCCCGGCCCAACCCCCCCCCCGGTGCTATCGTCTTGTTCCGTTCACTTTAAAAGAACGAAGGGGGTTTATTTACTCTATCCAGGACTCAGATGTGAGCAATGGGATGATAGTGTGTGAATATGAACACATGCTTTAAAAACATTCCAAAAGGAGAGTGAACAAAATATACGGGGGTATATGCGCCTGGAAGTGTGCCATTTGTTCAAGGGAAGGGTAATTTCGGAGTACATCCTGTGGGCATACAAGGGGAAGTGATAGTGTGAAGGTGTTTTTTAAATGGGGATGAAAATGTACATGTCATCAGATTGGTGGTGGTGGTGGGGGAGCCATCGGCCCGCAGGGGCCATGCTGCCCCCACCCCGCTCTCCCTCCCCCCACCCACCCCCCACAACAACCTCCCACCACCTGTCAATATCCAGTACCCACCAGGCCCCTGGGTTGGGGCGGAAAAGGAAATTTTTTTAATCCCCCCCCTGTGAAAGAAAAAGTGGACTGGAAATCTTGTACTTTGGGAAAATGACTGCCCGTTTTAAGTTATTTGATCCCCAGGAAATTTTTTTGGGAAAAGCAACGATCTTTTACCCCCAGGCAACCACGATTCTTTCCCGGGGACCGCTCCCAGTGGGGGAGACAACTGTGGCGGTTTTGGCTTTTTTTGCCACAGTGTTAACACATTAAAATTTTTGGTGACAGACCCCCCATTAACCCCCACCTTTTTAGTGAAAAATACCAGTGAATAGATTTGTGCTACTGTTATACCCCCCCTTTCAGACAAAACCAGGCCTGACAAAAACGACAGGTTATATAAGATTAGAAATGTGTTTATGTATCTGAAACAGAAATTCATTTGTATTTTTATCCATTCAGAAAGCTTGTTATTGATGAGTCTTTGATTTTGTTCAAAGGTAGACTGTCGTCAAGCAGTATATAGCAACAAGAAAACGCTTTGGTATAAAGTTGTTTGTACTTTGTGATTGCTACAGTGGTCTTTATTAGACATTTTGTGTACACTGGAAGCAATACATTGCAAAATACCGGAAGTTATTGGGTATCTTGGTGATGTGGTTAGAACAATGATGCAACCATATCTTGGTAAGGGGCATATATTATATATACTGATAACTGGTACACAAGCCCTTTACTCAGTGATTATTTGCGAGTGAACATGACAGATGTGTGCGGTACAGTGCGTGCAAATCGTAAACATATGCCAAGGTTCAACGAGGCACTCGAGAGGTGAGGTGCAGGCATTTGCTGCCAATGACATATGGCATTTCGGTGGCATGACAAACGAGATGTCACACTGTTGTCATCAGTTCACCAAAATGAAATGACAGACACTGGCAGGCTGAATAGAGAGACCAATGAACCCATCCTAAAACCTGCAGCTGTGATGGACTACACTCTCAATATGCATTCAGTGGACAAATGTGACATGCAGATTGGGTTTGCTGACTGTGTTCGCAAGAGTTATAAGTGGTACATAAATCTCTTTTTCATCTTGTGACATTTCATCTGAATGCTTATAATGTGTATAAGTTGAAGACCAGAAACAAACCACCCTATGGTCAGTTTTGTTTGTCTGTCATCAGACAAATATTATTCAAGTACCAAGTAACAACACCTGCAATAGAACAACGCCTGCGAACTGATCAACACCTACCCTTTCGCCGGAGGCCTGGTGAACACTTCCTAACAAAACTGCCTCTCTGCTTGCAAGAAAAGGCTCAGAAGAGGTGTTTTGTCTGTGCACATACAAAAACCGCCCACAACAACGCAGAGACACTGTTTGTGTGTGTGAAATGTAAACACCTCGTGCATGGAACCATGTTTCAGAGACTTCCACAGGCTGCAGAACTTAGAAACATGTCCAGTGGCTGTAACTATATGTATATAAATGATAGACAAATAATAATAAACAACACTGTATATTGATGTGTGTGTAAACATTTTTGTAAACAATATAATGACAACAGTGTTTGTGGAGCTATTGTGTATTATACGACAAGTGAATATATACCAAATAGTGCTCATATTGGTCTCACAGGCCACAAAGTTACTTGGAAAAAGAAAAAGAAAAACAAAGAAAAAGTGGAAAAAAACGGTTCAATTTCAGTGAACTTCACGCCTTCATATCTCGTAAGTATTGATCGCAAAAATTTTGTTTAGCAATTTAGATTTAGAAAACTATCATTTCATAAGAAAAATATTTTTTTTTTAATATTTCTGACCCTGAGAACGAAGTTTGGGAAAGGGCCTGTCACCCTCAAAGGGTTAATATTATGGCAGCTGAAAACAAATGTTAACCTTTCACTGTCAGGATCCCCAAAATTAAAGGTGCTCACAGCCAGCAGTACCAGCCTGGTTGATCAGGGCCTGATCACCAGGAGGTCTGGTCAAGTACTGCCACGGAGGCATTGACCCCTGGAACACCCTCCATGTGATGCGGCATCCCCCTCCACAAAAAATTCTTCCAGAATGGTAGAGAATCTATTTCTTAGGTAATGACAAGAGAAAACACAAAATTTGATGGAAAACTCACTAAATTATGCACGAGCAAAGTTAACAGTCTGGCACATTTATGCATCAGCTATTTTGCCTACTTTGAGTCTTATTTTAAGCCAATTCCATTGCTCAATTCAACTAAATTCTTAGCTATTTTGTTAGTATACCTTCCATTCTATCGACTGAGTACAAGAAACTGGCCATTCAACTATCAGAATTACCCTATAAATCGTTCACAGAAATCAGTAACTTGGCCACTTTTACACAAAACACAAAAAATCTATATACGGAGTTCAAAATATATACTGAAGACATTCAGCATTAACCTTTGAGGGTCCATGCTGTAGTTCTATAGCTTTGAAGCCAGGGGCAAGCCGTAGTTTTACGCCATGAGCTCAGCGCACTCAGATAAGCTATGAACGAAATTTGGGCCTAGATATGAGAGAATGTATCTTTGTGATAAGTGTGCACCATATATAAAAAATCCTGCAGCATACAGTGCATATTGGGAAAAAAGAACTGCGACCGTGTTTTTGATTAAAACAGCGACTTTCTATGTATTTTCTAAATTTGTATGGTTGTATTCATGGTTTCTTGGTCTCAATAATTAGAATGGAAGATATATTACAGAAACAGAGATGATTTTGATTGGTTGTAGTACTGAAAATAGCTTGAAATTGAGCTCAAAGTTGCAGAAATGTTCGATTTTGGAAATGTTCATGAGTAAACAAATCACATCATGCATCCAAAACACGTCAGCCGGTGGGTCTAATATGTGTTCACAAATGCACAGAGCCCAAGGCTAAGGTCTGATCCACGCCAGTGGAAAGACACAAAGGCTGGCAGGGGGCGTTGCTGCCACAGCAGCAGCAGCAGATCGGCGAAAGGCAAAAAAGAATCAAAATGGAATTCATAGAAAAGAATGGAAATGTAACTAAAGAACAGAGGAAATGTTATTTTAGTGCCAGGAATGCCCTGCATTGTTTATTCTTGATCCTATTTTGAAACTGGAATATTTTGAACTTTGCATTAAATTGGCCAAATTACCAATTTCTGATCACTTTTTAAAATTGATTGGGTGTTTTTTTCCGTAAAAATGAAAAAAAAAAGGCCAAACCA
>WNWK01059112.1:0-10273 GCA_009830355.1 Cherax destructor | reverse complement strand
ACCTAGCCAAGCAGTAAAAAAGCTGGGAAAAGTGAAAGGTTTGCAAAAGACTAGTCCCGGAGCAAGGGGGGTAGTACTACGAGGGGGGGTTAAGGGAAATCGCCTGACGACACTGGAGGACAGGAGAGAGGGGGGGACATGATAACAACATAAAGATACTGAGAGGAATTGACAAAGTGGACAGAGACAGAATGAGAGAGGGGAACAGAAACAAGGGGGTTGGGTTGAAGACTCAGATGAATCACAAGATGTTAGGAAGTATTTCTTCAGTCACAGAGTGGTCGGAAAGTGGAATAGTTTAGGAAGTGATGTAGTGGAGGCAGGATCCATACATAGCTTTAAGAAGAGGTATGATCAAGCTCATGGCGCAGGGAGAGTGACCCAGTAGCGGCCAGTGAAGAATCGGGGCCAGGAGCTATGATTCGACCCTGCAACCAAATAGGTGAGTACACACCACGAAGCAGTATGGTTAATAGTGCTCCCGGGATTTAGCGTCTAGCAGCTCCTACGTTATTATTAGCGGTCATAGTACGTGATGAATCATGAACATACCTACAAGGTTACAGCTTTCTAGAGTGTCAATAATGTGGTAAGATCAAAAATTTTACAATTTAAATTTGAATGTTGGTGATTTTACTGGAAGGTGTGTGAGGGAGGGACAATCAGCTGGTCAGTCCGGCGCAGTGTTGACACAAATAACCAAAACAATCATATTTAATGGGTCAAGATTTGTTATGACCATAAACTAAAGGAAAAAACGTGAATCCAAGTTTTTATGCATGATAAAATCTACGGAGGGAGTTACAAACTGAAGGAGATCATAGCAGCCACCACCAGGAGCCCTATTGTTGTGCGAAAGACGTCACTTGCGTGTGTGGCAAAAATTTTTGGTTGGTGTCTAAACTGTCAGCAGGACGAGGCCTCGCTGGGAACTGAGGCCGGGCGAAGCAGTAGAAGAATACATTATGACAATTGTTTTTAAAAAATACTAAGAGTGTATGGAGTGAAGAACACCTTATGACACATTTAAAGAGTACTAAAGTGTATGTGAGTGAAGAACAATTATACACATTGTTAAAGAATGTATAAGAGTGTTAAAAATTGAGGTGAAAAAACACATTATGAAAATTGTTAAAGAGTACTAAGAGTGTATGTGAGTGAAGAACACATTTGACACATTGTTAAAAATCAAAGTGTATTGAGTGAAGAACACATTATGACACATTATTAAAGTACTAAAAGTGTATTTAGTGAAGAACACATTAACACAATGTTGTACCAAGACTGGTCAAGTCTTGACTTGATGAATATCATAATAGATGGAATCTTTGTCCTTTTCAAAACTTAGTCCAGCAAAGTGTATTTTCTTTACCTTACAACCTATACACTTTATTATCTATTTTTTCAGTTATTAATGTTTGTTACTTTATATAATACTCATAACCATAATATAATAGTACAATATTAGTGGCCGCTGATGTGTAATTAATATTCTTTATCATTGTTCAACTGTTCGGTAATTATTTTTCTGTCTCACCTGAACAAATTGAACTACAAGATCAGTTAATAATAAATTATCATCATAACCTTCACTATGCAACTAGGAATTACAAAAAATGATCCTAACAACTAACAACTAGTTTCAGAAACAGTGTTAGTAATGGTAGGGATTATTGTGCTATTATGTTACATGGTAGCCGTCAGTCACATGGTAGCCGTCAGTCACATGGTAGCCGTCAGTCACATGGTAGCCGTCAGTCACATGGTAGCCGTCAGTCACATGGTAGCCGTCAGTCACATGGTAGCCGTCAGTCACATGGTAGCCGTCAGTCACATGGTAGCCGTCAGTCACATGGTAGCCGTCAGTCACATGGTAGCCGTCAGTCACATAGCAGCTAGTGGCAGGTGGATGATGCTTCAATTATATGACAATTAACTATTAATCCTATAATTTACTAGAGTGTGTATGAAAGAGGAAGTAGTGTGGATGAAAGAGGAAGTAGTGTGTATGAAAGAGGAAGTAGTGTGTATGAAAGAGGAAGTAGTGTGTATGAAAGAGGAAGTAGTGTGTATGAAAGATTAAGTAGTGTGTATGAAAGAGGAAGTAGTGTGTATGAAAGAGGAAGTAGTGTGTATGAAAGATTAAGTAGTGTGTATGACAGAGGAAGTAGTGTGTATGAAAGAGGAAGTAGTGTGTATGAAAGATTAAGTAGTGTGTATGACAGAGGAAGTAGTGTGTATGAAAGAGGAAGTAGTGTGTATGAAAGATTAAGTAGTTTTGTATGAAAGAGGAAGTAGTGTGTATGAAAGATTAAGTAGTGTGTATGAAAGAGGAAGTAGTGTGTATGAAAGATTAAGTAGTGTGTATGACAGAGGAAGTAGTGTGTATGAAAGAGGAAGTAGTGTGTATGACAGAGGAAGTAGTGTGTATGAAAGATTAAGTAGTGTGTATGACAGAGGAAGTAGTGTGTATGAAAGAGGAAGTAGTGTGTATGAAAGAGGAAGTAGTGTGTATGAAAGATTAAGTAGTGTGTATGAAAGAGGAAGTAGTGTGTATGACAGAGGAAGTAGTGTGTATGAAAGATTAAGTAGTGTGTATGACAGAGGAAGTAGTGTGTATGAAAGAGGAAGTAGTGTGTATGAAAGATTAAGTAGTGTGTATGAAAGAGGAAGTAGTGTGTATGAAAGATTAAGTAGTGTGTATGACAGATGAAGTAGTGTGTATGAAAGAGGAAGTAGTGTGTATGAAAGATTAAGTAGTGTGTATGAAAGAGGAAGTAGTGTGTATGACAGAGGAAGTAGTGTGTATGAAAGAGGAAGTAGTGTGTATGAAAGAGGAAGTAGTGTGTATGAAAGAGAAAGTAGTGTGTATGAAAGAGGAAGTAGTGTGTATGAAAGAGGAAGTAGCGTATATGAAAGAGGAAGTAGTGTGTATGAAAGATTAAGTAGTGTGTATGAAAGATAAAGTAGTGTGTATGAAAGATAAAGTAGTGTGTATGAAAGAGGAAGTAGTGTGTATGAAAGAGGAAGTAGTGTGTATGAAAGAGGAAGTAGTGTGTATGAAAGATTAAGTAGTGTGTATGAAAGAGGAAGTAGTGTGTATGAAAGATTAAGTAGTGTGTATGACAGAGGAAGTAGTGTGTATGAAAGAGGAAGTAGTGTGTATGAAAGATTAAGTAGTGTGTATGAAAGAGGAAGTAGTGTGTATGACAGAGGAAGTAGTTTGTATGAAAGAGGAAGTAGTGTGTATGAAAGATTAAGTAGTGTGTATGACAGAGGAAGTAGTGTGTATGAAAGAGGAAGTAGTGTGTATGAAAGATTAAGTAGTGTGTATGAAAGAGGAAGTAGTGTGTATGAAAGAGGAAGTAGTGTGTATGAAAGAGGAAGTAGTGTGTATGATAGAGGAAGTACTATTTATGATAGAGGAAGTAGTACTTATGGCAGAGGAAGTAGTACTTATGACAGGAAGTAGTTCTTATGACAGGAAGTAGTACTTATGACAGGAAGTAGTACTTATGACAGGAAGTAGTACTTATGATAGAGGAAGTAGTACTTATGATAGATGAAGTAGTACTTATGACAGGAAGTAGTACTTATGATAGAGGAAAGAGGAAGTAGTACTTATGACAGGAAGTAGTACTTATGATAGAGGAAGTAGTACTTATGATAGAGGAAGTAGTACTTATGATAGAGGAAGTAGTACTTATGACAAAGGAAGTAGTACTTATGATAGAGGAAGTAGTACTTATGACAGGAAGTAGTATTTATGATAGAGGAAGTAGTACTTATGATAGAGGAAGTAGTACTTATGATAGAGGAAGTAGTACTTATGACAGAGGAAGTAGTACTTATGATAGAGGAAGTAGTACTTATGATAGAGGAAGTAGTACTTATGATAGAGGAAGTAGTACTTATGATAGAGGAAGTAGTACTTATGATAGAGGAAGTAGTACTTATGATAGAGGAAGTAGTACTTATGACAAAGGAAGTAGTACTTATGATAGAGGAAGTAGTACTTATGACAAAGGAAGTAGTACTTATGACAAAGGAAGTAGTACTTATGATAGAGGAAGTAGTACTTATGACAAAGGAAGTAGTACTTATGATAGAGGAAGTAGTACTTATGATAGAGGAAGTAGTACTTATGATAGAGGAAGTAGTACTTATGACAAAGGAAGTAGTATTTATGATAAAGGAAGTACTATGCATAAATGGGAAACAGTGGGAGTAAAAAAAGAATTAGTGCAAATAAGAGCAGTAGAATTAGTGAAAGATGATGAAAGAGCAAGTAGTGTACCAGAGGTATTATGAGTTAATTGTGTATGAGTAATTACACACACAAATAACATAAACCTGAATGACAATAAAAACAACAAAAATATATGTTATAACTTTTCCAAGGAGAACCAACCTGTTGACCAAACACTTTATCTCTCCATGATTCACTCTGACCATCAAGCTTTCTACTTTATACTGGATATTATTTTGAATTCCTTTACTCATAACATACCAATATTTACCTGAACACTAAAATTCCTTTCCTGTATGCTTTTATATATATATATATATATATATATATATATATATATATATATATATATATATATATATATATATATATAAATCCTACAAGACTGTGCTTTAATGTTCAGGAATTTAATATCTGATAAAAAAATAAGAATAATAATGATAATAATAATAATCTGAAAAGATATCCCTTTATCTATGACTTCTCAACTTCAATGATTTGAAAAAAGTTATCCCTGTACCTCATAAGGTCATCCTCCTTTACTTCAGTGACCTAAAAACGGTATCCCTGAATCTAATAGGCTCGGCCTCCTCTACCTCAATGACTCGAAAAACTTTGCGACCACTGTCAGCCTCAGAATTATCTCTGAGTTACCAGACCCTGCCACGTGGAGGCCAGTGGTTCGTCTTTAAGGTCCACCCATCCACTTACTGTGTTTTTTTTATGTTTTCCCCAGGTCCATGTGTCCAGGAGTCTATCTGTGTCCACTCAGATATTCTCCCTTCCCCACTTCCCCAAGATCTGCCTCAACAACCAATATCCTTCACTCTCTCAGTAATCCCAACTCTTGCATCTAGCGTCCTGCCTTCCCCAGGTTCATGTGTCCAGGAATTCATCCGTGGGCCCCCGGATGTCTCCTCGAAGGTCTTGATAGTGAAGGTTCTTGAAGTTCTTGAGGCTCTGAAAGGAAGATCATTAAGTTATGAATGCCTCACTCAGGTCCATGGCTTCAGGTGACCATCCTTGTCCCCTCGAATATTCACCATTCACCACTCCCCCGAGGTCACCATTCCCACCCCACAATGACATGACAACAACACAAGGATATTAAACAGCAACACAATTATTAAGTAAGTTTATTAAGTATACATTAATTCATTACATAGATTATCAAACATAGCAGCATATAGACATGACAACAACACAATGATCAGACAACAACACAAGGATATTAACAACACAATTATTAAGTAAGTTTATTAAGTATACATTAATTCATTACATAAATTATCAAACATAGCAGCATATAGACATGACAACAACACAATGATCAGACAACAACACAAGGATATTAACAACACAATTATTAAGCAAGTTTATTAAGTATACATTAATTCATTACATAAATTATCAAACATAGCAGCATATAGACATGACAACAACACAATGATCAGACAACAACACAAGGATATTAACAACACAATTATTAAGTAAGTTTATTAAGTATACATTAATTCATTACATAAATTATCAAACATAGCAGCATATAGACATGACAATAACACAATGATCAGACAACAACACAAGGATATTAACAACACAATGGTTAAGTAAGTTTATTCAGGTACAGGTATACATTAATACATTACATAAATTATCATACATAGAAGCATATGGACATGACAACAACACATTGATTATATATTATACAACACAGTTATTATATATATTACACAATACAATGATTATATATTAGACAACAATACAAGGTCATAACAACAACACAATAATTGGACAAGAACACAAGGACGTGACAACAACACAACAAGACCAGGTAGAAGTTATTACTGGGGAGGACACGCAGAAATCTGCGCCCAGTAATAACATCCACCTGGACAGCCGCGACGCGTGGACTACCTAGATGAGAGACGTCACTCACCCAGCTGGTCCACCAGGCACTGGCCACTCAGTGAAGATTTCGGATTTCTATTTATATTTCATATTACATCCACATTAATTATTAATTTGTTCGATTATTTAGCTGTGTAAGTGTATTTGTGTAAACCTATAAGTTCCCTGCATGGAAACTGTAGTTAATTGTTATAACTACAGTTTTAACAATTATTTGTTATAACTGTAGTTTGTTATAACTTATTTGTCTCTTCTTCCTGCATAATATGTATAAGAGTGTGCACTCTTATACGTACATACCCTCACACAAACACACACACACACAGTTCTGCATTTCCACATATACACTCACATATACACACACACAGTTCTGCATTTCCACATATACACGAATAAATTTAGCAAGAGACACAGAAAGAAAAAACATATCTTCATCTTGCTCCCTATCTCTTTCTCCCTGTCCTGCTCCCTATCTCTTTCTCCCTGTCCTGCTCCCTATCTCTTTCTCCCTGTCCTGCTCCCTCCCTCCTTATCTCTTCTCTTGTTCAGTCCCTCCAACATCTCACTTCATGTCTCCACGCATGTCTTAGTTACAATAAAACAACATGGCAGTATTTAACACAGGTAGATGACCATGAGACAGCAATTTTAATATCTGCTACAACTGCACCTGAACAATCACTGTGGTGAGAAGCAAATTGTTCAGTTTTTAAATTAATATAGTTTGGTGTTTGTCGTTCTTTTGAAACTGTAGTTCAAAGGTTGAACAGTGTCAGCATAATTAATAACATGACGGTTATAGGCAGTAGAAGAAGCAACAAGACGAGGCAGCAGGAGAATGAAACTTGATTGACTTAATTTGCAGCTGCTGAAACAAACTACTCTAGAGAAGAGGCGCAACTCCGGAAGATTGTGGGAAGGAGCTGCAATTTACGAGGGAAAATGGGGAAATTTTGTAGTGTGAATTTAGTGGAGATGGGCCGGAGTTTTGCGGGTAGAGGCGGTATATGATGAGGGGATGATTGCAATAATTTTCCCAATACACATGCCCAATTTTCGGCTGATACAGATACTTTTTCTATATTTTTATTTTAATAATTATAATGACTATGTACCATATATAAGGAAATGCTTATTCCACAACGGGTTTTAAATAACACGGGAAGGTTTCATATAATATAACTCGGTTTATCTGATGTGAAGGTTGTTGCCAATCTTCTTAGGAAAAGTATAATAGAAAAAGAATAACAATAACCACTATTTTAATAGAAAGAAATGTAAAGAATAAATACGTAAATATGACTATAATTTTCCTAAGAAAAATGAAAACAAATATATCACTGATTCAAAGCTAACTATTTACAGATGGACTGAGGTGTTGATCTTGTTAACACTGTAGCTATGAATCAATGTTAATCTCCGTGTTGTTGGTGCATCGATGAAGGTTAATTCCCACTCTGTTGAAGGATGTTTCCCAGCAGTCCAACAGTCTTCCACATCCACAATAATGTCACAAACGAAGTATCAGGGACTCAGGTGAAGGTTGTCCCCTGGTAAAGTACAGTTGACTCAGGTTTCTAGAGTGTAGACTCAGGAACTACTGGCGTAGTGAAGAATTGGTGATAGAGACTCACTTGGTGAGTACGCCGCCCCCCACTCAGCCTTGAATCCGATGATCCGTGCGGTAACAGAGGACTGTGAAAGAAACCGAAAGAATTACTCACCACTCTAGTATTTATTCACATAGTAGGCATAAGGCCTTTAAAAGAGATGGTGAAACTGTAATAAATAACTTTACCAAAAGCCAAGGCAGGGCAGAGCAGAAGTTAATGTTGTCACAATTGAGTGAAGCCCAAAACAAATTAATGAGTGAAGCTCTAACATAAAATAATAAAGATAAGAGCAGCTGTGAAGTACTTACAGTGAGGTCGGGCGTGGTCAGTCAAGTGATGTTACCTGTGGCCGGAGCCCAGCATTACACCTCTCACCGGGTGGAAAAGGGGGGTTATAGCGAGAGCTAGACACTCACCCCACCTCAACAAGCAGACTACCATTCAACTATCACTATACATACTTTCACACTTTCATTACTCCTATCTATGGACTTTTCCCTCACATCTGAGATGACAATGTCATTAATTTATAGCTTTAAAATTTTTTTGACAATCGTAAACACACTTAATTGCAACATACAAAAATTAAAAATCTAAAGTTATAGTCTAGAACTTGACCAACCTCTCTTCATTATTAAACTGACTTAACTGACACATTTAAATTATATGGTTAAAAGTTTTTTAAACATTGATGAAAAGCATCGAGAAATAGGAAAAAAATGCATTTATTCTAATACCCGAAATTAAAAATAAACAATATTAATATATGCATTTTGGTCGCTGCGCAATCCCAGGAAGGTGTGTCTGTATTCAATAATACCAGTACTTTGTACCTCAGAGATCCCAGGAAGGTGTGTCTGTATTCCATAATACCAGTACTTTGTACCTCAGAGATCCCAACAAGGTGTGTCTGTATTCCATAATACCAGTACTTTGTACCTCAGAGATCCCAGGAAAGTGTGTCTGTATTCCATAATACCAGTACTTTGTACCTCAGAGATCTCAGGAAAGTGTGTCTGTATTCCATAATACCAGTACTTTGTACCTCAGAGATCCCAGGAAGGTGTGTCTGTATTCCATAATACCAGTACTTTGTACCTCAGAGATCCCAGGAAAGTGTGTCTGTATTCCATAATACCAGTACTTTGTACCTCAGAGATCCCAGGAAGGTGTGTCTGTATTCCATAATACCAGTACTTTGTACCTCAGAGATCCCAGGAAGGTGTGTCTGTATTCCATAATACCAGCACTTTGTACCTCAGAGATCCCAACAAGGTGTGTCTGTATTCCATAATACCAGTACTTTGTACCTCAGAGATCCCAGGAAGGTGTGTCTGTATTCCATAATACCAGTACTTTGTACCTCAGAGATCCCAACAAGGTGTGTCTGTATTCCATAATACCAGTACTTTGTACCTCAGAGATCTCAGGAAAGTGTGTCTGTATTCCATAATACCAGTACTTTGTACCTCAGAGATCCCAGGAAGGTGTGTCTGTATTCCATAATACCAGTACTTTGTACTGGTGTTGTCACCTTCTCTGTTTGTGTCAGGTGTTGTCACCTTCTCTGTTTGTGTGAGGTGTTGTCACCTCTGTTTATGTGAAGTGTTGTCACCTTCTCTGTTTGTGTGAGGTGTCACCTCTGTTTGTGTGAGGTGTTGTCACCTTCTCTGTTTGTGTGAGGTGTTGTCACCTTCTCTGTTTGAGTGAGGTGTTGTCACCTTCTCTGTTTGTGTCAGGTGTTGTCACCTTCTCTGTTTGTGTCCGGTGTTGTCACCTTCTCTGTTTGTGTCGGGTGTTGTCACCTTCTCTGTTTGTGTCAGGTGTTGTCACATCAAATCGCTCAGGTTTTACTTCCATATTTTCACTGTGGTATTTTTGTCACACACACGCGCGCGCGAGAACCAAATGAAGATCGGGAAAGGGCAAAGAAGACCGCAGACAGAGTATAGGCTAGGTGGCCAAAGACTGCAAACCTCACTCAAACCTGGTCATGCAAGTCAAGAAATTAGAGAAAGTGAAAAGGTTTGCAACAAGGTTAGTTCCAGTGCTAAGGGGATTGTCCTACGAAGAAAAGTTAAGGGAAATCGGCCTGACAACACTAGAGGACAGGAGGGTTAAGGGAGATATGATAACGATATACAAAATACTGCGAGGAATAGATAAGGTGGACAGAGACAGGATGTTCCAGAGAGGAGACACAGAAACAGGGTGTCACAATTGGAAGTTGAAGACTCAGATGAGTCAAAGGGATGTTAGGAAGTATTCCTTCAGTCCTAGAGTTGTCAGGAAGTGGAATAGTCTGGCAAGTGATGTAGTGGAGGCACAACATTGGCGGAGAGCAAAGAAGACTACCTTAATAATGCTATATTACAACTATGTGTTACCACGAATGTGTATCTAAATAATAGTATACAACTCAAATTAAAAGTTCCATTGATTTTACACACCACAGAAGCAGACTACAATGATAGTATAACAAAATGATATACATAAATAA
>WNWK01059111.1:0-10274 GCA_009830355.1 Cherax destructor | reverse complement strand
ACTTTCAAAAGGTGGAACTAAAAGTCAAAATTTCCAAGCAAGCCACTGAAATTTTTGATGGCACATATACTCCTCAGTGGAGAAGGAATGTTATGCCACAATATCATACAAATCTAAAGCTTGGTATCTCGTGCTCTCGTACCCACTTTGCAGATTGGCAGGCCGAGGTCACATACCTAATACTTTTCCCTCTGGTGTTAACTTATTGCCTCCGACCATAAGTTTTGGAAGGGGTATTGTGAGGAAAAGTGGTTGTAAATAAGGTAACGGTTGTTCAGTCAGCCGGGAGCATTATTAAGAGTTACAGCCAGCAATTCCATCTAGCGGGCTGGAGCTAAACTCTTGTTCCCGGTTGTCTGAGGGTTTTACTTTCTACTCCTGGTAGTATGACTCTTACCTGGTGTCGGTTGGAGAGTGGAAGGTCACTTCACCTTCACTCTTCTCCGAATCAGGTAAGGCGCTCTACCAGGAGTATTTCTTTTGTTTGATTATTATGTTTTCTTTGGTTACCAGTAGTGACTTGGTCATCTTGAAACACCTTTATCTTAAATGTTTTAAGACTTATGGTAACCAGAATATTTTCTTTATTATCAGCTCTGCCGCTGGACTGGTTCTCCAGGACAGACGCATGACTTACGAGCAAGTTTTCCCCTGGACTTAACGGGAATTCCACAACTCCTCTCTAGTTTCTAACTTGTGTGCGTTAGAGGGTGTTGCAGAAGATCTCATCTACCTTTGGATACCTACAGTGTGGTATTTCAACCTAGTGGTCCCAGGAGATTCAACATCTACTCCGGAGACATACCACCTACAGAGAGACAACCATCATCTATTCTCCCCCTCTCCGGTTATTACCTCCTGTCTCACCAACAGACCTGAACCACAACGGATATATTTCTTTTTATTTCTATTTAATTTTATATTAAAAATCCAGAAAAAACCATCTCATTATAAATATCCTTCGGTTTACTATTTATTAATTTTTCCATCAATATTTTGTTCAGGGGAAGGCGTTTCCTGACACCCTCATTATTTACCATTTCTAAACTCATACCAAAGCCTAAATCTATATTTCGACACTCATATTTTCCATTTCTAACCCCATACCTCTAACTAATCCTAGTTTAAAGTCCTAACAACCCCCTCAACTGAGATAGAAAGAAAATCCACACCTGCCCTGGATAAGTGAACTCCATCCTGGCATACATATCACTTCGGCCATAGAAGTGGTCCCAGTTGCAAATGAATGGGACTGCATTATCCTTAGTGTTTGCCCAGCCAGCAATTTATACCAATCGCTCTGGACAGCCATTCATTTCAACACCCTACTTGGCAAAATGCCACATATAACAGAGGCGCCCCATTCTTCCTAATTATGTCTATTGCTGTCCTGTACCTTCTAACTAAATCTTCACTTCTACGCTTGCCTACATCATTGCCTCCAGCACTGGGGCAGATAATAGGATTGACCCCATTACTGTTCTGATGTTGTCAAGCCGGCTAACAATATCCTCCATCCCAGCCCCAGGAAAGCAAACCCTCTGTCTCTTACTCCTATCCTTCAAGCATAAAAACAGGTATAAAGTCTGAAATAATACATACAGAGTCTGTCTGGATAGAATTTTCAGAGGGTGTGAAAATTTATTTTAGGCGTGATATACCGTCCTCCAAACTTAGATAGGGAACAAGGAGACTACTTTGGGATGAAATTTTAAGGCCACAAGGCACGATAATTTAGTAATTCTAGGAAACTTTAACTTTAGTCAAATTGATTGGAATTTCTTGACTGGGAATTTAGAATCTAACGACTTTTTAGTAGTTCAGGATTGTTTTGAAGCAGTTTGTGACAGAACCTACAAAAGGGGAAAAAACCTACTTGACTTGGTTCTGGCAAACTAGGACAAATCAAATACCCTTTAGCACTGAATGGATGTATGATAGTAGGGATAATTCAGTAACAGTCCCAGACTTTCGCTTAGCAGATTGTAATGGGCTTAGAACACTTATCAACTGTGGACTAGGGTAACGAAGAGAGCTATCAATATGACAGCTTTCTTAACACTATACAGGCTGCCAAAGAACATTTATCCGTATAAAGAATTAGATAAAGTTGAAATGACCCACAATGGATGAATAATAGGTTCAAATATCTTTTAGGGCAGAAAAGGAATTTATAGGCGCATAAATGAGGAGTCATCTTATAATCAGTATACTGACATTAAGAGGGACGTTAAAGGGTATAAGATCAACAGATCTGTTGATCTGTTTGTGACTCGATAAAGCCCACTGCGTGGGCGAAACGTTGTCAATAAGGATCAGATTATACTGCTTATGTTTATTTTTCCATTGTAGGCAAATTACTAGTCAATTATAGCTGATATTATTAGCTATCTAGATAACCATAATTTGATTAATGATACTCAGCATGGATTCACGAGGGCCGTTCCTGCCTATCTAATTTATTAGCCTTCTTCAGTAAAGCTTTTGAGGCTGTTGATCACGATAAAGAATTCGATATTGTTTATTTAGACTTTATAAGGCGCTTGATAGTACCGCACCAGAGACTGTTAAAGAAAGTGGCAGCTCATGGCATTGGGGAAAAGTGCTGTCATGGATTGAGTCATGGCTCACCCATAGGAAGCAGAGTGTGCATAAATGGGGTTAAATCAGTGGGGTCTGTAACAAGTGGTGTTCCACAGGGATCAATCTTAGGCCCGTTGTTTTTATAATATATCAATGACCTTGATGAGGAATTACTAGTGATATGAGGAAATTCGCCGATGACACGAAGATAGGTAGGATAATTGATTAAAACGTAGATGTCAGGGAACTTCAGGAGGTTTTAGACATACTCAATTCCTGGTCAGAAAAGTGGCAGATGCAGTTTAATGTAGATAAATGAAAGGTTCTGAAGCTTGGGAGTGTCTATAACCCAAGCACTACATTAAATAACGTTAAATAACGTAGAACTTAGCCATACAGATTGGAAAAGAACTTGGGGGTTATGGTAAGCAGCAACCTTAAACTAAGACAACAATGCCTAAGCGTACCTAATAAGGCAAACAGATTACTGGGATTTATATCAAAAAGTGTAAGCAACAGAAGTCCAGAGGTTATATTACAGCTTTATACATCGTTAGTAAGGCCTCACCTAGATTATGCAGCTCAGTTCTGGTCTCCATATTACATAATGGATATTAATTACCATAGCATTAGAAATCTTCCGTATGAAGAAAGATTGAAGACCCTAAAATTACATTCACTTGTAAGACGAAGAATGAGGGAGACATTATCAAGGTATACAAGGGGAAAAAAAAGGGTATTAACAAAGGATATAAATAAGGTTTGAGAATATCTTCCAAGAGAGAACCCGCAAGAATGAAATTCAAATTAGATAAGTTTAGATTTAGAAAGGATATAGGAATATTGGTTTGAAATAGGGTAGTTGATGAGTGGAACAGTCTGCCTAGTAGGGTTATTGAAGCAAGGACCTTGGGTAGTTTCAAATTTAGGTTGGATAAATTCATGAGTGAGAGGGGTTGGATTTAGTGGGAATTGCACATGAGTAAATAGAATTATCAAAGTTTAATTTTAGGTAGCATTTAAGATTGGGTTGAACAAATATCTTGTTAGTGGGATGAAATGTGAACGACGTGCTAGTATGGGCCAACAGGCCTGCTGCTGTGTTCCTCCTTTCTTATGTTCTTACTTCGACTAGTGGATGGTACCACTATGACCCCGCCTCCTGCTGCTTCACCTCACCTGACTACAGTATATAGCCACCTCTACGGACATGTGCTACACTTTCACTAGATTGATGGACTGAACACATCGCCTCCAGGCCGAGGGACTGATTACCTCAAACTCCTCCTCTCCTTTCAACTTTCTACTTTGTATTTTTTTTTTTTTTTTTTACATTTTATTAGTTTCCAATAAATATACATTTGTAGTTCATAAACATGCAAAATACATGTTACAAATTGTACAACAGCAATTTTCTTTGATTAAGCAGTAAATATATCAGAAAACTATACCCATAAACCATTTACCCCTACAGCCAGTGAACTCTTGTCCCCTTTCCCCTTATAAATACATACAGAGTCCACAAATAACATAAACCCAAAAAATGCCATACGGAGTCCACAATAACATTGTCTCTAGTCCTAAAAATATGCAGTGAAGACTGCAAATAAAATTTACCGTGAGCACAAAATAATATCCTACCACACAAGGTTTCCAGACTCCTTAACTCCACGGAGACTACTACCCTTGTTTCATTACCATCTATTACAACCTCAGGTTCAATGGCCTGTTAACCTGAGTGTAAAGGAAGCTTGGAGCAAAGAAACACAGTAGAAGATGTATTGAAATTGTATTTCTTCAAAATTCAGCTTAGATTAATTCCAAACTTTTATCTTTTCCTTCACCAAGTAATTGTGATTATATAAGACTTTTGTCTTTTCCTTCACCAAGTATAACAAAGTGATATTTACACCTATGTACACTATATACAAAGGAGTAGTGTTTAGTGCACGCCACAGTTGTCTAGGCTAAGCAGCAGCCAAAAGACAGACAACTTTCCACAACCAGCTCTATGCAGGAATTCCAATGACAAACTGCAAGTGGTAACCACGCACCTTTCATTGTTAAACTCGCATTTAATTGGCTGAACCGAGTCGTTGATTTGATGATGGGGCCTCATCACCAAAACCCTTAACGATGGTTCGCTGGTTGAGGAGCCTATTTGGTGTGTTAACATGTCGGAATAAAGGTTACATACTCTTTGCATGCAACACCCCCACCCCAAGAGGGCCCAGGACTAGGCTTCCACCTCCAAATGGGTAGAGTGCCACCATGGCACATTATAATAATGGGACCGCCTTTTCCTCTACCATCCAGCTCATTAGTTAATGCTAAACTTTCTCGAGACATAAGTCCAGCTTTAAACTTAAGAGTGAGACAGCCGACGGTAGGGCTAACATAGGTCCAAGGTGCCTGCGGTCGGTAGCAGGCACCCCCCACTAAAAAACCCCACCACTAGGGAAAAAGGGCTGGTTCTACCCAAAGTCCCTAACACATCCTAACTAAATACAATGACTTCTGGACAACACATCAGCTAGTGTATTAAATTTTCCAGCAATGTGTATAATTTTTATATTGTAGGGTTGCAACCTAATACTCCAACGAATGAGTCTGGTATTTTTGTTCTTCATGTTCTGGAGATACACCAGAGGGTTGTGGTCGCTGTAGATGGAGACCACCTGAGAGGACTGGCCCACGTAGACATCAAAATGCTCTAATGCCAGAAGTAGAGCCAGGCCCTCCTTCTCTATAGTAGAGTAGGCCCTCTGGTGTGGCTGGTATTTGGCAGAGAAAATGCCACAGGCTGCAGCCCATCATCCCCAGATTGCAGAAGCACTGCCCCCACCCCAGACTCACAAGCATCAATCTGTAAGGAAAATGGTTTTGAAAAGTCTGGAGACAACATAATGGGTGCAGTACAAAGTAATCTCTTTGCTTTTGTAAAGGCATCTTGACATTCTGGGGTCCAAATAAAGGGAACTTTGTGACTGGTAAGTGAGGTTAGAGGTGCAACAATATCTGAAAAATTTTACAGAATCTTCTATAAAACCCTACCATCCCTAGAAAACGTTGAAGGGATTTCCTGTCAGGGGGAACTGGATAATTTTTAATGGCTAGAATTTTTGCAAATTTAGGGCCACTTTGCCACTACCTACTGCATGGCCCAGAAAATTAATAGTAGATTGGCCAAAGGATGACTTTGATAAATTAACAGTTAAATGAAAACTCTGGAAGGTCTCAAAGAGAGCCTTAAGCCTAAACACATGTTGGTCCCAAGTGTCCGACACAACAACTATGTCATCTAGGTAAGCTGCCGTGCCTTCAAGTCCTTTAATAGCCTGATGGATAAGTCTCTGGAATGATGCAGGAGAGTTTTTCATTCCGAAGGGGGTCACTGTATACTGATAATGACCTCCTGGAATTACGAAGGTATCGGAACGCTATTCATAGGTTTGCCAGACGCCCGTATGCTGCAACAGTTATCTGGTTGATGTACGCCTCAGAAGATGTGCTTGGTATTATACTTACCCCAGTCTTTGGCCACCTAGACTATACTCTGTCTCGGTCTTCTTTGCCCTTCTCCGATCTTCATGACTTTGCATTTGGCGGTGTTAAATTCAAGGAGCCAGTAGCTGGACCAGTCTTGTAGCCTGTCCAGGTCTCTTGTAGTCCTGCCTGATCCTCGATTGATTTAATTCTCCTCATTAACTTCACATCATCTGCAAACAGGGACACTTCTGAGTCTATCCCTTCCTTTTGTCATTCACATACACCAAAACAGCACAGGTTCTAAGACTGACCCTGTGGAACCTCACTCGTCATAGGCGCCCACTCTGACACCTCTTTTCATTTTGTTGTCACATAATACATCATTTCTTTTACTGGTTTTCCTGCCAATCTCTCTCCCACTGAACGTCTTGCAGGAAGTTCCTCATGCCTGTGTAGTCCCTTTTGTAGTTTTGGTTTTCTCGTCCTTTCCTGCTACCCTCTCCACTTGTAGCTCAACTATGTAATCAAAGCACAGAATCTCATGATCACTAGCTCCAAGGGGCCTTTCGTACGGGATATCTTCGATGTCCAAACTACTCAAGGTGAATACTAGGTCCAGTCTTACTGGATCATCCTCACCCCTCTTTCTGGTAGTGTCTCTAACATGTTGATGCATGAGGTTTTCCAGTACCACATCCATCATCTTGGCTCTCCATGTTTCGGGACCCCCATGGGGCTCCAGGTTTTCCCAGTCAATATCCTTGTGATTGAAATCACCCATAACTAGTAACTTTGCTCTACCCATGTGAGTTCTTCTGGCCACCTCGGCTAGTGTGTCTACCATTGCTCTGTTGCTCTCTTTGTATTCTTCTCTTGGCCTCCTGCAGTTCTGTGGCAGGTTGTACATTACTGGAATTACCACCTTATAGCCCTCAGACTGGATTGTTTCTACTATGTAGTCACTTTCCCCCATTCCATCCATTCCTTCCATATCCTCAAATCCCCATTAGTTTTTAATGAGCAGTGCAACCCCTCTTTCCCCTCTGCTCCCTCTATCTTTCCTCATGTTTTGATAACTAGGTGGAAACATTGCATCTATTAGCATCCTGGCGAGTTTCGTTTCTGTGAGTGCTATTATGTCTGGGGATGTCTCCTTGATTCTTTCATGCCACTCCTCACATTTATTTGTTATTCTGTCTTCACTTGTATACCAAATCTTCAACTTCTTTTCTAAAACTGTGGTCTGGGGGGTACATTGGGGTTGGGGAAGTGGGAGACCTGATTAGGAACTATGGGTGGTTGCTGTGGAGGTGGAGTTTATAATGAGGTGGGTAGGGACATTGGGCATGGCATGTGTGTTTTGGGTTAGAATGTTTGGTTGCATTGGGGTTGTCCTGGTTGGGGATTTCTGTAGGTGGTTGTGAGGGAGGTTGTATAGAATCTTCCTCCTGAGTCTGGGTTCTCCTGTCCATCTCCATCTTCACCTCTCTTCCCTTCTTTCGTCTTTGTACCTGTGGAAACTTTTGAGTCGCTCAAGTTTCCACAGGGTAAGTGAGCCGATGGAGCCTTAAACATACCATGGGTAGGTCCTCTGAGTTCATGAACCCACACACCCAACCAAACAAACACAGTAGTTGGCGGAGGTAGAGAGATAACACATGTTAATTGATAGATTTACTTCCTAGGAAGGTCTAGGTGAGTTTGTACAGTTAGTAACTAATATTAGGATTATTATGGCAACTTTAGATATTAATAATGTAGCTCTAGCACCCTAACATAGGTAGTTTTAAGGCCTGAATAGGCGAACATTAGATTATGTCAGCTAACGAGAACTGGCAGCCCCACACTTGACCTAGGCGAGCGAGATGCTAGTTCATTCTTCTCAGACCAGACCTCATCGAGTAAACAAGTGCTGTGACAGCGCAGCCTCCCCCACGTTACTACCAACATCAGTCCTGGGGACTCGGAGAAGACATCTCGAAGTACTGAAGATATCCTCTCCATCCAGACCCAATACAGTAGGACCTTACCTCCTTTTCTCTCAGTATCTGGCCAGTTTCCTTGGGAAAACGTAGGTGGGTTTTGCTGTGGGTCTCGAGGCGTGGGATGCTTATTAGCAGGTACCAGCGTCCCTCTTGAGTAGAAGTCTGAAGCTAGTGTTCCATGCTGCTTATATTGCTTAGAGGATATGCCCTAGTGATTGGGTGGTTCTGAATTCAAAGGGACACTAATACCTCTTGAATCTTGCAGATTTAAGTCTTCCCGGCACGCGTCTTTCAAGGGAAGAGTCCAAAGAGGACTAAAGCTTAGGGAATTTGGAAGACAGAGAGACATATTCTACACCATCAAGTAAGTTAAACCCCTTGTTAGTCGTACATGTAAATGGGAATTCTTTCGACTGCAGTCAGCTAGAAATTCTGTCCATAAGCCACTTGTAAGTATGAGAAAAGCTTCTCAGAGTATCGGTGTCAACAGTGCTTGCCAGAGGGCAGCTTTTAAGGAGGCAGTCCAAAGACAAATTTCTATAGTACCCTCTCTTTCAGTTTCTGCCTTTCTTCTCATTTTCTGTCATGGTAGAGATAAACCCTCTGGTATGCCGACATGTCCCTCAGCCTTGTTTTCTCCTGCAGGATCCTGTTTCGAGCCACTTCTGTCTTGAAAATCACTTTGACCGCCGATGTCTTCCTTTTGCATACCCCTATTCTCAGAAAATTTGCTTTGTTCTCCCATTGTCTTCTTGCTCGTATGTGTATTTATGCTCGTGTGTGTGTGTGTACTCACCTATTTGTGTTGCAGGGGTCGATACATAGCTCCTCATGTGTGCTCATGTGTGTGTGTACTTGAGTGTGGTCCTATGTGTGAGTGTGCTCGTGTGTGTGTGCGCTCACGTGTGTGTGTGTGCTTGCAGATTTATACACTCGAAGTCATTTCTATTTTGTTCCATCCTCTCTACATGTCCAAACCACCTCAACACTCCCTCCTCCTCAGCCCTCTGGATAATAGTTTTGGTAATCCCGCACCTCCTCCTAATTTCCAAACTAAGAATTCTCTGCATTATATTCACATCACACATTGCCCTCAGACATGACATCACTGCCTCCAGCCTTCTCCTTGTTGCTACATTCACCATCTATGTTTCACACATATACAAGAGTATTGGTATAACTATACTCTCATAGGTTCCCTTCTTTGCTTCCATGGACAAAGTTCTTTGTCACTCACACATTTTTCCCCTCATCAATTCTATGATTCACCTCATCTTTCATATACCCTTCTGCTGACACGTCTACTCCTAAATATCTGAATACATTCACCTCCACCATACTCTCTCCCTCCTGTCTTATATCCAATCTTTCGTCACCTAATTTTTTTGCTTCTGACAGTTTGGGAGACACAGATGATGATCAAACTAAATGCAAATTATGTGATCAGGCATATGGTCACTGTCTTGAACACTATGTGCTTAATTGTGCACTTATTGAGGAATATAGAGATAGACAGTATAATAACCTATGTGACATGTCAAGATATCTTATTCATGAAATAAGATACCAATTGTACTAAGCAAATTTCCTAAATTTGCTTGTAACAGATAATTGAAATGTAGATATAAATCAAAATGTACAATTGTTAACCTTTGGGGCCTAGTGCCTAGGCCTTTGTGTATCCATATGCTCTTGCGCTACGTCCACAGGATGGATATGGGGTGTAAATAAACTAGCCACTTCGGTGGCAAAATCTAAATCTAATCTACTCTTTCCTATATTCCCTTTATTTTTCTTCTTTTACATACCCTACCAAACTCATCCACCAACCACTGCAACTTCTCTTCAGAATCTTCCAAAAGCACAGTGTCTTCAGCAAAGAACATCTGTGACAACTCCCACTTTGTGTTAGATTCTTTATCTTTAACCCCACACTTCTTGCCAACACCTGAGCATTCACTTCTCTTACAACCCCATCTATAGATATATTGAATACCCGTTGTGTTACAAACACAGGTAATAATGGCCTGTGACCTGGTCATAATGGGTTGGAGCAAAACAAACTCAGGAGCAATATTTAACTTGTATTTCCTTCACCAAATATATATAGCTATGTACACTTATGTACACTATGTACAGGAGTTGAATATATGTGTACCACACGGTGATAAAGACAAAGACAGAAGCCAGAGAGTGAACGTCGTGCTTCAACCAGCT
>WNWK01059110.1:0-10274 GCA_009830355.1 Cherax destructor | reverse complement strand
ACTGACACCTGTGGTCTATCCATACCAATTGTAGCCACATCATCCTCACTTTCACTGTCTATTCCAGGTGTAGGGCCACAGGATGCACTCCGTCTCCTTGGAATTGCATATGGTACACTACCCGAGCACATGCGGTGGCGTATATACTGACGCTTCACTGGTGAATATGATTCATGACTATCACTACTCGCAAAAAATTTTTGCGATCAGTATTTACCGAGATATAGAGGAGTAAAGTTGGCAAAAAATGAGCCGCGTATGGCAACAGCGGTGAATGCCGCTCACCCGGTAAACTTTGGTTTACTTCCTTTCGTAGGTTTCTTGTTTTTTTCACTATTTTATTTTTTTACATAACTGATGTGGCCTGTGAGACCAAAGTAAGGTGCAATGTATATATATACACTCGTATGCAACACAATAATCGCACAAACATTAGTATCATTATATTGTTTACAAAACTTGTTTACACCAACCAACAATAAAAAAAATTGTTTATTACTATTGTTCTATAATATATATACACATATATAATGACTAGACACTTTCCATCAACTGCAATTAGCACTTCAAAGCTCCAAGCTATGTGTGTGTATGAGTGGGGACATCTAAATTTGCTGAGTCAGGGTAAGGCAGCTGTCAAAATGACATTACTCACCACCCACACTGCCTGTCAACCTGTCAACACAAAAGGGGACCCATATCTTCTTCTCCACAACCTCCTTCCTTTCCTTCATACCTACCTTCCTAGCTTCCTTTTTTCCTTCATTCCTTCCTTTCTTTCTGCCTTCCTTTCTTAAATATTTCCTTCCTTCCTTCCTCTCATCTCTTCCTTCCTGCCTTCCTTCCTTCCTCTCATCTCTTCCTTCCTGCCTTCCTTCCTTTCTTCCTTCATTCCTTCCTTTATTTCTTCCTTCCTTTCTTTATTTCTTCCTTTCTTACTTCTTTTGTTCCTTCCTTCCTCTCATCTCTTCCTTCCTCTCATCTCTTCCTTCCTTCCTTTCATCTCTTCCTTCCTTCCTTTCTTTCTTTCTTTCTTTCTTACTTCCTTCTTCCTTTCCTCCTTCCTTCTTTCCTTCCTTCCTCTCATCTCTTCTTTCCTTCCTCTCATCTCTTCTTTCCTTCATTCCTTCCTCACATCTCTTCCTTCCTTACTTTCTTTCTTTCTTCCTTCCTTCCTTCCTTCCTTCTGGTATCCTGGGCATTGCTTTCGGTCACAAACTCATCAAAACCATGAAATTTATCTTCAGAGACACTTCCATCTGTGTTAGAACTATCATTGAGGAAGAGAAATATCCCAGATGCGCCAAGGAGTCAAATAATTCTTACCGCTAGGCATGCTGAACAAGGACTACTGAAATGGTGTTCCCACAATGCACCAGTGGCTGCCCGATTTTTTTATACTGCACACTGACCACACAGACCCATTCTCTCACATGTAGGCCTACCAGCTTTCTCCTGCTTGATTTGAGGCCGCTAGAATTTAGGCGTATAAATACGTCCGAAACATTGGCTCGTAAGACGTATATAACGTCCGAAACAGTCAAAGGGTTAAGAAATAATGTCAAGTAGGTTTGTTCATCTCAGACCCCAAAAATACACTTACAAAAGCACTTACAATATTTCACTTACATAATTGTACGATTTCCGAGGTGATCGTAATCGGGGTCCACTGTACCTGAAATCTTGCATGTTTATGAGACAGAAAGAAGACACCAGCAATCCTACCATCATGTAAAACAATTACATACTTTCGTTTTACACTCGCTTGTCAGGACGGTAGTACCTCCCTGGGCGGTTGCTGTCTACCAACCTACTACCTAGAAAAACTTTTTCTTATTTTCAACAAAATTTGTTGATAACATCTCACCTATTCTCTCACTTGCTCTCTTTTTACATTGCTTCACCACTCTCTTAACCTCTCTTTTCCTCTTCATATACTCCTCCCTCCTTTCATCACTTTTCTCTGTAAAAACCTCTCATATGCTAACTTTTTCTCTTTACATCATCATTCCACCAATCGCTCTTCTTCCCTCTTGCACCCACTTGTACACAATGTAAGGTGTTTGTATTATGGTATAAGATTCACAGATATGGAAATGAACGTGTATCAACCACAAGCAGATGCGTTCGTCTGTTTGTTTACATAATCTGCGGCTCTGTCCTCTCTCATTTACTCGTTGTCTTTCTCGTTTATTAGTTTTTATCTCGTTTACTCACTTCTCACCTTACATTAAGACTACAAATACAGTGGTACCCCGGTTTACGATGGTCCCCAAACTCACCCTTTTATGTAAGTTTATTTTTTTAAATGCTTTTGTAAGTGTAATTTTGGGGGTCTAAAAGGACTAGTCTATTTTACAACATTTCTTAAGGAGATAAATTCGTTTGGTAATGGCACTTGAACAGCATTCTGGAATGAAAAAATATCGTAAACCGGGGTACCACTGTACAGTGGTACCTCTACTTACGAGCAGCTCCCAACTCGAACAATTATGTAAGTGTATTTTTGTAGGTGCTTTTGTAAGTGTATTTTTGGGGGTCTGAAATGGATTAATCTAATTTTCATTAGTTCTTATGGGAAAAAATTTCTTCGGTATCGGCACTTGAATAGCCCTCTGGAATTAATTAAGCTCATAACTTGAGGTACCACTGTATTTTAATGTAAGTAATGAGTGTACTCTATGTGCATTTTATCGCTCTAGGGCACTTTAAATGTCGTAGTATATTACATGTGGATGGGGTGGCCAGATGGGCTACCATACCTCCCTCACCTGACTTCTACAATATAGTACAGTCAACCCTCCGTTTTCGTGTATCTCTGTTTTCGTGTGTTTCAATTTTCATGCAGTTTTTTCGGGGAAAATTTACCTCTGTTTTCGTGTGATTACCTCCGTTTTCGTGCTTGGTCCGGAACCTGTCCACCAGTGCTGCGCAAATACAAAGGCCGTAGGCTGCCACCCATGCACATTGTCACGCAGTCTAGCGTTGTTTACACTTGAGTGAACATCACCCCAGGAGTTTATACAAAACATTTATTAACAATTCATTGTTTTTGGCCCTTGATTATTGTGTGTGACTACTAAATAAGCTACCATGGGCCCAAAGAAAGCTCCTAGTGCCACTTCTTTGGTAAAGAAAGTGAGGAACACCATAGAACTGAAGAAAGAAATAATAGAAAAAATTGATAGTGGTGTATGTATTGCCGAGCTCGCCAGGATATACAAGAAAGCCCCAACAACCATCGGTTCCATTGTGTATAAGAGAAAAGCAATCACTGAAGCTAATGTTGCGAAAGGGGTGAATACAATAATGAAACAGAGATCACAAACAATAGAAAATATGGAGAAATTGTTGTTGCTGTGGATAAGCCAAAAACTGATAGCGGGTGACAGTGTTGTGCAGTCATTAATTTGTGAAAAAGCAAGGCAGTTGCATACCGATCTTGTCAAGAAAATGCCTGGAACCAGTGATAATGATGAATTTAAGGCCAGCAAAGGCTGGTTCGAAAAATTTAAGAAGCGAAGTGGCATAGTGGCACAGTGGCACAGTGTGGTAAGGCATGGTGAGGGTGCCAGTTCAGATAAACAAGGGGCTGAAAAATTTGTGCGCGACTTTAAAGAATATGTAGAGGCTGAAAATTTCAAACCCCAACAAGTGTTTAATTGTGACGAAACAGGCCTCTTTTGGAAGAAAATGCCAAGGAGAACCTACATCACGCAGGAGGAAACGACAATGCGAGGACACAAGGCTATGAAAGACAGGCTAACTCTAATGTTGTGTGGTAACGCTAGTGGGAATTTCAAAGTGAAGCCTTTACTGGTGTATCACTCAGAAAATCCCGATTGTTCAACAAATACAGTGTTGACAAGAGTAAATTGTGTGTGTTTTGGAAGTCTAATGCTAAGGCATGGGTCACTAGGGAAATTTTCCTGGAATGGTTTAATCAAGTGTTTGGCCCCAGTGTGAAGAAATATCTATTGGACAATAAATTACCACTTAAGTGCCTCCTGGTAATGGACAATGCTCCTGGTCATCCTCAAGACTTGGAAGACCAAATGTTGAAGGATTTCAAATTTGTAACAGTGAAGTTCTTGCCTCCTAACACCACTCCTCTCCTCCAGTCCATGGACCAGCAGGTCATTGCAAACTTCAAAAAACTGTACACCAAAGCAATGTTTGAAAGGTGCTTTAATATGACCAATGACTCTGAATTGACCCTAAAAGAGTTCTGGAAGGATCACTTCAATATCTTCCATTGCATAGGCCTTATAAATAAGGCTTGGCAGGGAGACTTCCTGGACTCTGAACTCTGCTTGGAGAAAGTTGTGGCCAGACTGTGTTTTAGAGAGGGATTTTGAAGGGTTTGGGGCTTGCCCTGATGACCCTATGGAAGTTGTGGAAAGTATTGTGGCATTGGGGATTTCCATGGGGTTGGATGTGAGTAACCAGGATGTGGAAGAGATGGTGGAGGACCACAATGAAGATCTAACCACTGAAGAGCTGCAAGAGCTTGAGCTGCAACACCATCAAAACAGATCTGAGGAAATTGCTTCAATGAAGGAGGAAGAGAGATGTAAGGTGCCTTCTTCAGAGATTAAGGAGATTTGTGCAATGTGGAGTAGGGGTGCATTCATTTGTGGAGGAACATCACCCTGACAAAGATGTTGCAATCCGTCTAGGCAACATGTACAATGACAATCTCTTATCACAATTTAGGGACATTTTAAAGAGATGCCAGACACAGAGCTCTCTGGAGAGATATTTAGTGCCACAGGTGTGCAGTGACTCTCAAGCTGGTCCTAGTGGGATTAAAAGACAAAGAAGGGAAGTAACCCCAGATGAGGACTTGGTACCTAGAGTCCTTATGGAGAGGGATTCCCCTTCCAAAAATTAGGGTCTTTTCCCTCTCCCCTCCTCCCTCTCTTCCATCCAGCAACATCAGTCTTCAATAAAGGTAAGTGCCACATTCAGTTCATTCATTTGTGCATGTAAATTTATCTTTAAGGCCCCCAAATTTTTTTTTCCAAACTTCTGGGTTTCTGGAACGGATTAATTGAATTTCCATTATTTCTTATGCGGAAAATGGTTTCAGTTTTCGCGTGTTTCAGTTTTAGTGCATCCCTCAGGAACGGATTAAGCACGAAAATGGAGGGTCCACTGTATACTACTCCCCTCTCACTATACATTAAGACTTCAAATATTTTGAGGTTAGTAATGAGTGTACTGTATGTGTATTTTACTTTTTATTGTTTTTTTAATGCCTAGTTCTGTTGCTAATTTAATATACAGTGGACCCCCGAGTTTCATAAACCCCGGAAATCGTACAATTATGTAAGTATAATATTGTCAGGGCTTGTGGAAGTGTATTTTTGGGGGTCTGAAATAGACTAACCTACGTGACATTTTTCCTTAAGGGAGTAAATTCGTTCGGTAATGGCGCTTGAGCAGACTTCAGGAGTGAAGTTTTTATGAAACTCGGGTGTCCACTGTATGTTAGTGTAAACTTGTTATCTGGCATTTAAATGCATTTATAAGTGGAAAAAATGGTATTCTGCTTTCCAGCGATGTCCGCTTTCCGATGTTAGCCTGAAACCTAACCTGCCATATAAGTGGGGCCCTACTGTATATTGGTACCAACACTGCTATACAGTTGTAAAGCATAGGTTGTAAATGTTGCAGCAGAGGTATGGGGCCAGGTGCTGAAGCTTGACCTCTGCAGTCACAAATAGTTAAGTACATATGCATATACAGTCAACCCCCGGTTCTCGTCGGTAATCCGTTCCAGAGGGCCCGTCGACAACCAGTTTGGTCGAACTCCGATTCTATTTTCCCCATAAGGAATAATGGAAATAAAATTAATCTGTTCCAGACATCCAAAAGTATTAAAATAAAATATTTTTTAGAACTTTTTGACATTAAATTATACACAATTGTATAAAAAAATAAGAAATAAATAGTACAATAACATGTCACTTACATTTATTGAAGAGTTGTTGATGTGTGGAAGATGGGAGGAGGGGAGAGGGGGGAGTAGTATGCTAGTGTTTGGAAGGGGAATCCCCTTCCATTAACACTGCAGGTACCAAGTTCTTTTCTGGGGTTACCGGCCTTTTCTTTTAATGCCACTAGGACCAGCTTGAGAGTCACTGGACCCCTCTCTCACAAAAAATCTGTCCAGGGAGCTCTGTGTCTGGCGGTTCTTTAAAATGTCCCTAAAATGTGACAAGACATTGTCATTAAACATGTCGCATATACGGCCTGCAACATCTTGGTTAGGGTGATAATCATACATAAATGTTTGCACATTAGTCCATTGCACACAAATCTCCTTAATTTTTGAAGAAGGCACCTTCTTCCATCTCGGTTCCACCTCCTTCCCCTCTGGACCATTTTCCTGAACTGTGGTCTGTTGTTGCTGTTGAAGCTCTTGCAGATCTTCAGTGGTTAGCTCTTCATTGTGCTCCTCCACCAACTGTTCCACATCCTGGGTACAAACATCCAACCCCATGGACTTGCCCAGTTCCACAATTTCTTGCACAACAGGCTCAGGCTCAGGGTTCTGAGACTCAGCCCCAAAACCTTCAAAATCTAGGACACAGTCTGGCCACAATTTTCTCCAGGCAGAGTTCAAAGTCCTGGTAGTCACTCCCTCTCAAGCCTTACCTATAAGCTTTACACAATACAGGATATGGAAATGATCTTTCCAAAACTCTTTTAGGGTCATATCCATGTCTGTGGTCACATCAAAGCACTTTTGAAACATTGCTTTGGTGTAGAGTTTTTTAAAGTTTGAAATGACCTGCTGGTCCATGGGCTGGAGGAGAGGAGTGGTATTAGGGGGCAAGAACTTCACTTTGATGAACTCACAGCCCTGCACAATTTCCTCTGCCAAGTCTGGAGGATGACCAGGAGCATTGTCCATTATCAGGAGGCACTTTAAGTGGCAAATTATTTTCCTCGAGATATTTCTTCACACTGGGGCCAAACACGTTTTTGAACCAATCAAGGAAAATTTCCCTAGTGACCCATGCCTTTTTGTTAGACTTCCACATTACACACAAATTAGACTTGGTGATACCGCATCTGCCAAACACTCGGGGATTTTCAGAATGATACACCAGTAAAGGCTTCACTTTGCAATCACCACTGGCATTAGCACACATCATGAGAGTTAGCCTGTCTTTCATAGGCTTATGTCCTGGGAGTGCCTTTTCCTCCTGTGTAATGAAGGTCCTGTTTGGCATTTTCTTCCAAAATAGGCCTGTTTCGTCACAATTGAACACTTGTTGGGGTTGGAATTGTTCAGCCTCTATGTACCCCACGAATTCCTGCACATATTTTTCAGCCGCACTTTTGTCAGTACTGGCTACCTCACCATGCCTCACAACACTATGTATGCCACTTTGCTTCTTAAATCTGTCAAATCAGCCTTTGCTGGGTTTAAATTTGTTCACTTCAGCATTCGTTGCAGGCATTTTCTTGACGAGATCATCATGCAACTGCCTTGCTTTTTCACGTATTATTGCCTGCGTAACACTATCTCCTGCTAACTGTTTCTTGTTGATCCACACCAATAACAAAGTTTCCACTTGTTCCAGCACTTGAGATCTCTGTTTTGTGATCATACTTGCACCTTTCGCAACAACAGTGTCCTTGATTTCCTTTCTCTTGGCCAAAATGGAAGAGATGGTTGAATGGGATTTGCCATAGAGCCTGGCCAGCTCAGTGACACACACTCCACTTTCATATTTTGCTATCATCTCCTTCAATTCTACCGTATTTCTGACATTCTTTACCACAGGCTTGGCACTAGGAGCTTTCTTGGGTCCCATGGTGGCTTATTTAGCAGTTGCAAGCACTATAAACACTGGAATAATGACAATATATATGGTATGAATGCGTGGGTGGTGCGTGGGTAGTGGTCGCTCGCTTGTAAACAATAGCACACTGAGTGCCTGGGCGCCCAGCTGGGCCACGGCCCACGCGCGTACGCGTCCGGGACGGATAGCCAACTTGTCCAACTCTGAGCGGCCGCCTAATATCGAGCCAAAATTCTTGTAAAAAAAAACGTTGAACACCGATTTGGGCGACCTCCGACGCCGTCGAGCACCGGGGATTGACTGTACACACAGGAATGCATTTACACATACATGTCCTTCATGTATATATGCACATGTTCACATTCATATTTGCATACACATAAAAGTGTACATTCATACATACATACTCATGCTGGTGCATACATGCTCACATGCATATGCATTTTTATATTTTGTTACTTTAGAATACTGTACACTGAGGTAGAGTGGGCTAGGCTTATGGGATATGGGTGTACCTTTCTCAGATTGCTCAATGACCAAACCACTACTAGTTTATGTTAGGAGGGTAGTTGACTAGTAGACATTCTCAAAGTGCTTAGCATAATGATTGGCTTTTTGAATAATGTTCAATATTTTGACATTTGTGTAATTTTGTAAAATATATTTGTTTGTGAATATGTGTTTGGGAGGGAGGGAGGGATGGTGAGGAGTTGACCAGCTGTAATCACACAGACCTCACTGGCTGCAACTACACAGGGACACTTGGCTGCAGAGCAGGAAGGCTGAAAAGCTCTATTGAGCTTTGTGTCCAAATTTCATGCATTTGATTTCCCCAGCAGATTAACCCAGTTAATCAATCTTTCAGGTTCTGGCTGCTAAGTTTTCAAAACTTACTAACTCCCATAAAGAAAGGATACGCTTGTTCTTGATGACACTTAACCTAACCTCAAACATTAAAGAAATACTCATCCCAGCTATCAAAATGTGTCCTCCTCTCAAAGCTCTTTTCTCACAAGAGGAGCTTCTGGCAATGTGGCCACAACATGAAGAAACACGACAGTGTGCAGCTAAGACATCTGATGCTGCTTTTACAGGTATAGTAACCATAGCAAAAAAAAAATTTAAATGTTAAGATAATCTAGATAATCTTTATATTAGAATTAGAATGGAAGGAAGAAGTGTTGAGGAAGTGAATGCATTTATTTACTTGAGGATGAATATATCTATTCTAGGTAGTAGGCTGGTAGACAGCAGCTGCCCAGGAGGTACTACCATCCTGCCAAGTGAGTGTAAAACAGAAGCCTGTAATTGTTTTACAAAGGGGTAGGATTTCTGGTGTCTTTTTTCTGTCTCATAAACATGCAAGGTTTCAGGTACGTCTTGCTACTTCTACTTACTCTTAGGTCACACTGCACTTCATGTACAAGCATATATATACGTACACCTCTGGGTTTTCTTCTATTTTCTTACTAGCTCTTGTTTTTGTTATTGCTGTATACATTACAAAGTTAAAAAGATAAACTTTTGTTTTTCTTTTGGGCCACCCTGTCTTGGTGGGATACAGCCAGTTTGTCGAAAGAAGAAAAGTTTACAGAGTATACCAGGTAAATGTGTATGATAGGGTTATTATTGAAAGAATTAGAGGTAAGACAGAGAGCAGGATTGCAGATGAACAAGGAGGCTTTAGAATGGGTAGGGGATGTGTAGATCAAGTGTTTACATTGAAGCATATATGTGAACAGTATTTGGGTAAAGGTGAAAGTTTTCATTGCATTTTTGGATTTAGAAAAGGCATATGATAGGGTCATAGGGGAGCAAGTGGCGGATATTCAAGTGTATGGAATAGGTAAAATAAGTTACTAAGTTCTGTAAAGACTTTTAATGAGGATAGTGAGGCTCAGGTTAGGGTGAATAGGAGAGAGGAGATTACTTTCCAGTAAAAGTAGGTCTTAGACAGAGATGTGTAATGTCACCATGGTTGTTTAACATATTTATAGATGCTAGGATGTTGGGAAGAGGGGTGGGATTAAATTATGGAAAATCAATTACAAAATGGGTGTTGATGCAGTTACTTTTTGCGAATGATTCTGTGCTTTTGGGAAATTCTAAAGAGAAGTTGCAAAGGTTGGTGGATGAGTTTGGGAAGGGTGTGTAAAGGAAGAAAGTTGAAAATGAACATAGATAAGAGTAAGGTGATGAGGGTATCAAACAAGTTAGGTAAAGAATAATTGGATATCACATTGAAGGAAGGAGTATGGAAGAAGTGAATGTGTTCAGATATCTGGGAGTAGACTTGTCAGCCAATGGATTTATGAAGGACAAGGTAAACCATAGAATTGATGAAGGAAAAAGGGTGGGTGGTACATTGAGGTATCTGTGGAGACAGTGGACATATCATGTCTAAGGGCAGTGTGTGATGTAAATATTATGCAGAGAATTTGTAGTGTGGAAATT
>WNWK01059109.1:0-10274 GCA_009830355.1 Cherax destructor | reverse complement strand
ACTCCCGGGCCCGGCTTGACGGGCAGTGCTAACGAGACCCCCCATATACAACACGGGGGGATTCACCAGCCCCCTAAACACCTAGGGTGTACGAGACTCTCCCATATACACAACGGGGGGGTAAGGAATTCTCCCTATACAACACTGGGAGTTCTTTTAGCCCCCGGGATACACCTGGGAGTTTTTCCAACAGACAGCCCTTAAAATTGATTTCTTCGTGCTGGTGAAAACCTTAGACTATCCTGGCTTATTCACCGTCCCGGGACGGGGTTTTCCCCTGAGACTATGTACTTGAAAATGGACTGTTGTACCTGAACTTATGTACCTAAAAGTGTGTGACACGGGTAACAGGTGGTTGTCTTGTGTGACACTGGTAACAGGTGGTGTCTTTGTGACACTGGTAACAGGTGGTGTCTTGTGTGACACTGGTAACAGGTGGTGCCTTGTGTGACACGGGAACAGGTGGTGTTTTTGTGTGACACTGTGGTGTCAGGGTATTTAGGGGTTGTAGTCGGTCAGAGTTTGTGACGATGGCACGACGACAAGTTAAGCGTGTTTTGATGTGTGTCATAACGCGGTGAAAAGGTTTTTATTAGAGATGAGTTAAAAATTTTTTCCCGGGGGCGTTGTAAAACCAGAGACGGTGTCGGGGACACAGGGAAGGTGTCTTATGTGCACAGAGAAAAGGGGTGTCGTGTGACAGGGGAAGAGAAAGGGGTGGGGTGACCCCGGGGGCGTGCCCTTTGGACACAGAGAACGGGTGTCATGGGACCCCGTGAAAAAGGGGGCCAAAAGGGCAGAGACAAGGGTGTCTGGGACACGGTGGAAAAGGGGTTTCATGAAAAGGTTTGGGGAAATGTCCGCGTGACACTAGAAGATGGCAGCGACTTGACACTACATCGAATCTTGTTTTTTTACTTGGGTTTTTTTATCTGGTACTTGATTTTGTGTAAATATGTTTTTACACAGATTATTAGATTATGTTTTTATTCAGATTATATGCTTTTAAAATTAATAATATATTTTAATATAAAAAAAATCTGAAATACGATATTTTACTTATTACCCCAAAAGTCGTTTTTTACAAATGTTTTTTATTTGAAATTGGGGCCAGTGATCATATGGTTCTAAGCTTCGAATACATAGTAGAGTTAAAAGTGGGGGGGGAAGCAGGAAGGGCTGCACAAATGAAGCCAAACTACAAAAAAAGGTGACTATGTGGGCATGAAGAACTTCCTGCACGGGTTCAGTGGGACAGAAGCTGGCGGGGAAGTCAGTGGGCGAGATGATGGAATATATGACAACAATTTGAAGGAAGCTGGGGAAAGGGTTTTTTATACCTAAGGGAAACAGGAGAAGCGAAAAAGCCGGGATGGGGCCCATGGTTCCCCCAAAAGGTGCAGGGACCCCAAAAATCGGGCCCAGGGAATGGAAGAGGTACAGAAGGAAAAGGACCCAGGAGAATAAGGGGGGCAGTCGTAGAGCTAAAAAATGATTATGCACAGGTCAAAAGGGAGGCCCAAAAAACAGTACGAAAATGACATAGCAGAAAAGCCAAATCTGACCCAGGGCTGTTGTACAGCCCATCAGGAGGGAGAAAAAAGTCAAGGACCAGGTGATCGGGCTGAGGAAGGAAGGGGAGGTCAAAAGAAATGACCGCAAAGTGTGGGAGCTCAACATAAATTCAAAGAGGTTTTCACAGAGGAAGAAGGGCCTCCAGAAAGGGGGAGGGTAGGGTACACCATCAGGTGCTGGACACAATACACACAACTGGGGGAGGAAGTGAAGATGCTACTAATCGAGCTAGATACCCCCAAAGGCGATGGGGCCGGATAACATCTACCATGGGTCCTGAGAGAGGGAGCAGAGGAGCTGTGTGTCCCCCTTAACAACAATCTTCCACATCTATGGAAACGGGGAACTACCTGAGGTATGGAAGACAGCAAATGAATTTCCCAAATTTTAAAAAAAAAGGGGAGACAGGAACGTAGCACTAAACTACAAAAACTTTTTCACTGACATGTATAGTATGAAAGGTCATGGAGAAGATAATCAGGAGAAGAGTGGTGGAGCACCTTGAAAGGAATGATCTTATCAACGACGGCCAACACGGTTTCAGGGAGGGGAAATCCTGTGTCACGAACCTACTGGAGTTCTATGACAGGGTGACAGCAGTAAGACAAGAGAGAGGGGGGTGGGTAGTTTGGGATATTTTTGGACTGAAAAGAAGGCGTTTGACACAGTTCCACACAAAGATTAGTGCAGAAGCGGGAGGACCAGGCGGGGGAAACGGGAAGGCACTACAATGGATCAGGGAATACCTGTCGGGAAGACAGCAGCGAGTCATGGTACGTGGGGGAGGTGTCAGAGTGGGCGCCAGTGACGGTGGGGTTCCCGGGTCAGTCCTGGGACCGGTGCTGTTTCTGGTATTTGGAAGACGGAAGGAATAGACTCGAAGTGCCCCTGTTTGCAGATGATGTGAAGTTGAGGAAGAATTCAATCGGAAGAGGATCAAGGCAGAACTACAGAGCGATCTGGACAGGCTGCAAGCCTGGCCCAACAATTGGCTCCTGGATTTCCCAACCCCCCCAAAGTGCAAAGTAAAGGAAGTTTGGGGGAAGGGCAAAGAAGACCGCAGACGGGGGGTTAAGCCTGGGGGCCCCGGGAGACTAAAAAACCTCATTCAAGGAAAAAGATCTTGGGGTGAGTATAACACCAGGAAATTCCCCCTGAGGCGCACATAAACCCAAAAACCTGCTGCAGCATATGGGCCCCTTTTAACTAACCAAAAGAACAGCATTCCGACATTTTAAAATAAAGAATCGTTCGGGACCCTGTAAACTGTGTACGTTGGGCCCCATACTGGGTATCGGCACCATTTTGGGAAACCCCACATCTAGCCAAGCACGTAAAAGCTAGAGAAAGTGCAAAGGTTTGAAAACAAGACTAGTCCCGGAGTTTTTTTATGTCCTACGAGGAGGGGTTTAAAGGGGAAACGACCGACGACCCCGGAGGACAGGAGAGATGGGGGGAATGATAACGACATATAAGATACGGGAGAGGAATAGACAAGGGGGGCAGAGACAGAATTTTTCCAGAGATGGGAAAAGCAACAAGGGGACACAGTTGGAAGTTAAAGCTCAAATGAATCACGGGGTGTTAGGAAGTATTTCTTCAGTCATAAGTGGTGGGGAAGTGGAATAGCTTGGGAAGCGATGTAGGGAGGAAATTTCCCCATACATAGTTTTTAAGGAGAGGTATGATAAAGCTCATAGAGCAGGGGGGCGTGCCCCAGTAGCGGCCAGTAAAGGGCGGAGCCAGGAGCATGACTCGACCCTGCAACCACAACTAGGTGAGTACAACTGGGTGAGCCACTCAAACCCCACCCATACACACACTCACAAACACACACACACACACAAATATACAAACACACACACACACACAAAAATAAAAAACACATCACACAAAAAAACAAACACATATGCAATCACAGACACATAAACACACATACACAAAATACAATCCCATGAAACATACACTAAACATTGCACATTCCAAACTGAATGCAACATATACACATCCCGTGTTCCCAACCCCTAAAGAAAGGGCGAGTTCCCCTTAAAACATTAAACTCCACCATTACATAGTAACCAAAAGGGTTTCCTCTATTACTATCACTTCAACCACCACCAATATCCCAAATACCACTACCACCATCACCACTAAAACCACCACCACCACCACCACCCCCACCACCACCACCACCATTACAACTACCACGACTGTGTCCTTGATTGTTTGCTCTGACTTAAAAACTCCTGGAGAGCGAAAAAGTTGTGACATTAAAATAACTCGTTAATTGCACCTGGGTCCTTTACCTAACATCACTAAATCTTTTTGAAACTTTTACTTGATGACATTCACCCGACTGGGAAAGTTCCCCCGTACTTGTAAGTGATGACATTCAAGACTGAATGTTCCCTCGTACTTTAAGTGATGACATTCACCGAAATGAAAAATTTTCCCTTTTACTTTAAAATGATGACATTCACCGGGCTGAATGTTCCCTCGTACTTGTAAGTGATGACATTCACCAGGCTGAATGTTCCCGCCCTTTTAAGTGATGACATTCACCAGACTGAATGTTCCCTCGCACTTGTAAGTGATGACATTCACCAGACTGAATGTTCCCCCATTTTAGGGTGATGACATTCACCAGACTGAATGTTCCCTGTACTTGTAAGTGATGACATTCACCAGACTGAATGTTCCCTCCCCATTGGGTGATGACATTCAAAGACTGAATGTTCCCTCACTTTTAAAAATGATGACATTCACCAAACTGAATTTCCCTCGTACTTTGGGGGGAGACATTCACCCCGACTGAAATTCCATCTTTCTTGTAAGTGATGACATTCCCCCAGACTGGGAAAGTTTTCCCCCGTACTTTAAGTGATGACATTCACCAGACTGAATGTTCCCTGTACTTGTAAGGTGACATTCACCAGACTGAATTTTTCCCTCCCCAAGTGATGGGAATTTACCCGACTGAATGTTCCCTCGTACTTGTAAGGTGACATTCACCAGACTGAATGTTCCCTCATTGAAGGTGACATTCACCAGACTGAATGTTTTTCCCCCGTACTTGTAAGTGATGGACTCCCGGCTGAATGTTTTCCCCCTGCACTTGTAAGTGATGACATTCACCAGGCTAATGTTCCCCGTAATTGTAAGGATGACATTCACCGACTGAATGTTCCCCCGTACTTGTAAGTGATGACATTCACCAGGCTAATGTTCCCCGGGACTTGTTAATGATGACATTCACCAGACTGAATGTTCCCCCGTACTTGTAAATGATTACATTCCCAGACTGAATGTTCCATCGTACTTGAAGTGATGACATTCACCAACTGAATGTTCCCTCGGGACTTGTAAGTGATGACATTCACCAGACTGAATGTTCCCCCGCACTTGTAAGGTGACATTCCCAGACTGGGAAAGTTCCCTCGTACTTGTAAGTGATGACATTCACCAGACTGAATGTTCCTCGATTTTTAAGGTGGCATTCACCAGGCTGAATGTTCCCTCGCCCTTTTGGGGATGACATTCACCAGACTGAATGTTCCCCCTTTCTTGTAAGTGATGACATTAATTAACCAGACTGAACCCTCTTTCTTTTGGATTTCATTCACCAGACTGAATGTTCCCCCGTACTTGTAAAATGACATTCACCAGGGCCGGGAAAGTTCCCTCGACTTGTAAGTGATGACATTCACCAGACTGAATGTTCCCTTTTCCCTTTTAGACATTCACCAGGCTGAATTTCCCCCTTGTAAGTGGCATTCACCCCGACTGAATGTTCCCTCTCCTTTAAGTGATGACATTAATTAACCAGACTGAATGTTCCCTCGTACTTGTAAGGTGACATTAATTAACCAGACTGAATGTTCCTCGTACTTGTAAATGAACATTAATTAACCAGGCTGAATGTTCCCTCGTGGGGGACCCAAAAAACTATGTATAAATAACGGGGCTTTAAAAACTTTGAGAGAAAATTTTTGAAGGTAATTAGATCAATTATTTCTAAAAAGATTTGTAGTTAATTAAGTGTTCTTAAAATGAATCAGAAAAAAGAAGTTGAATGTTTGGGTAAGTCTAACAGTATTAATTAACACAAACCCTCCCGGGGCTCAGTAACATTGTAACACTGCAGAGTACAATTTATGAGACACTATGCAGGGCCCAAAATTTTTCATATTACAATGGTTGGGTGAGTTGGGCTTTTTACCCCTTTACAATATGTAAATGTGTGTACCCACATTCACACTCAATGAGCAAACTATTATCATATAATAAAAAGGAAAAAAAAAGAAATTAAGCTTTTCCCTCATTTGAGGGGGCGTTGAGAGCTTGAACCCCAAACACAGCACTTGGGGGGGCGTTGGGGCTGTGAACCCCCAAAAACAGCACTTGAGCGGGGCGTTGAGAGCTGTGAACCCCAAACACAGCACTTGGGGGGGGGCCCTTTGGGGCTGTAACCCCAAACACAGCACTTGGGCGGGGCGTTGAAAACTTGAACCCCAAAACACAGCACTTGAGGGGGGCGTTGAGAGCTGTGAACCCCAAACACAGCCGGCGGGGCGTTGAGAGGGTTTTGAACCCCAAACCGGGACTTGGGGGGGGACGTTGAGGCTGTGAACCCCAAAACCCGCATTTCCTCAGAAGGGGAACTTAACTTTTTCAAAAGCAGCAACACCATGGAGTGCCTACCTATGATATTACAACACAAGTGTTTTAAAAATAATATATTGAGCAAAATGTAATTACAGGAGGACAACAGAAAACTGTGCCCAGTAAAAACACCCGCCCGGGGAGAATTTGGGAAAAATAGTCCAGGGCAGAAGAAAAGAACTCCTCTTTCCTAGAAACCCTGGTGAGGCCAATTTTGTTTTTTTAGTCGTCTATTTAAATGTCATAAAACTTTTTTTGCTCTTGTTTGAGTTTTTTTGTATTTTCACTCATGTAAAAGTGTGATCTCTTTATGCTTCTATGTGTAACTTCCTTTTCAATTTTTATGCCATGTAAACCAGTGTGATCTTTTTATTGCTAGTGTTATTGTGTATAACCCCTGGATCTTCTATCCCCGGGATAAATATGTAATATAATGTATGATAAGAGTTATCTTTTTATCCTTTTAAATTTCTAATTTTACAAAAATATAATATTTTGATCTTTTTTCATCTCTGGTGTTTTTTATGTATAAGCGTAACAATTTTTATCTTGGGTTTTTTTGTATATAATCCAGGATCTCTGGTGTTATTATTTTATAAGCGTAACATTTATATCTTAGTTATTATTGTATATAAACCCCGGATCTTTGTATATCTGATAGAAGAAAGGTTTTCTGGTAGACTAAGTAAATATTATCTCTTTTTTTTATTAACAGTTTCTCCTATAATAACTTTAAATATTATAAATACGGGATTTTGTAGACAGAAATTCAAATTGTTTACCAGTTATTATGTTGAATCCACTTTTTTTAGCGACTTTTCCCAAAATACCGTTACATCACTTATAGCATTGGGGTGTAAACCCCCTTTACCCTGACACTTTTTTAAACTTTGGGTCACTGTGTACCATCTTACACCTGCATATGTATGTGTGGGGCCCCTTACCCCTCCCCCCCAGTGTCTTTCACTTCACAAAGGGTGAGTCTCGTCTCCCCAGTATCCTCACCCCCCAGCAACCTCCCTCAGTCTCTCCCCGGGATCTTGTGTCCAGGAATTCATCCGTCTGTCTACTGGATGTGTCTCATCTCCACTTTCCGGAGGCCCCCCAGACGACCTTGCTTGATGACAGTTATGTTTTTTTCTAACTACGATCGAAAATTAAAGGGGGGACAAAAAAGAAATTTGTGTCTTGTAATTGCCCCTCCAAGACGAAGAACGTACACCAACACACCCAGATATCATTATTCTATAAAATTTTTTAGTCCTACTTATGTCACAGTATGTACCCCATATTAATATATTTTTTTTTCAGTTATGAAAGAGAATAAGCCAATATGCGAACGCTGTATTGTGTGTAAATGACTGCCCCATTTTTTAAATCTAATTATCCACCCCCAAAAAAAATGTGATAAATATTATTATCCCCTTTTTGTTACTCGTCTTTTGTTATTATAGAACGCGCACAGGTTCATAAAGGGCGGGTACATGAAAAAAAAAAACTATCGGGAATGAACCAACAGCTTTACTAGGGACACGCGATCACCTGCTAAAGAAAATTTTTGTAGGTGGCTGCTACAACTTGGCCAGAAAGACTGGGTTTGATGTCCCCCATACTATGTTGTGATCAACTGTCATGTATGGATATTACCTTTTATCACAATATAAGTTAAGAAACAATATATTTCAGTACGTCTGAAAACGTGTGGGAAAAGGGTTATAAAAAGACAGAGAATTTTTCCCAGGAAAATATTAAATTTGGAGATAATGAATTTGCTACCGGAATTTCATTCTTGGGAAAAATAATGATAAGATCAATGGGGGAATGTTGCACCAGAAGATAACAGGGAAGGAAAGAATAAAGGGGAATGAGTGAAAGGGGGAGTGTGATGGCGTATGAAAAAATTAAATATGAAGGAAGTGGGTGTGATGGAATTTAGAATGAAGGCAATGACTATGAAGGAGGTGAATAAAAGGCAATGAGAAAGAGGGAAGTGAATTTAATGAATCTGAATATAAAAGGTGGGGAGAATAAACGAAGAGAATATAAAAAGAATTGAGAGTATGGGGGATGTAAACATACAGGGAGTAAAAAATTAAGAAAGGGAATAAGGCAATTAGGGGGTTTAAAAAAATGGAAACTAACAAATGTGGTTAACCGGGATAGCTATAGTGGGGAACTGAGTTATAATGTGCAAGGAAGACAAAAAAATTTACAAAAAAAAAAACTGCGTTTTTAGATAATGTTGAGTGACGTCACTTTTTTAGTCTTAGACAATGATGTACGATGTCATCATTGATCTTAAAAATGTGTGATGTCATTGCATTTTGATGAATAAGGGTGAATAAGGAAGCCATCATGCCCCCAGGTGGCACTGTAAACAACTTTATCAACATTGTTAAAACTCTGTTCAACATAATTATTGAAATGCTCTGGGGAGTAAAAGAATGGGTGTTATAGTGCTCCGGGGGAGTACAGAATGGGTGTTATAGTGCTCTGGGGGGAGTACAGGATGGTGAAAGGGGGGCTTTAGGGGAAAATACAGGATGGGTGTTGGACTGCTCTGGGAGAGTATAGGATGGGGGGTAGGGGGGATCTAGGAGGGACAGGATGGGTGTTGGAAGCACTGGATGGGTGTGTATGGGGTAAATTGGGGGAGTACAGGATGGGAGTAGGATTGCTCTGACCCGAGTACAGGGTGGGTGATGGACTTCTCTGGGAGGTCCCCGGATGTGTGTAACAGTGCTCTCGGAGAGTACAGGGTGGATATTGGACTGCTATGGGAGAGTACATAATGAGGGAAATTTGGGTGTTCTGTAAGAGTACAAGATTGATGAGGGGGGAGTACAGGATAGGGGTTGGCGTACTATTTGGGAAAAGTAAGGGGTTTGGGGAAGGGGTGCTCTTGGGGGGTACAGGAGGGGGGTTGGGGAAACTCTGGGAGAATAAAGGATGAGTGTTTGGGGAACTCTGGGAGAGTAAATGAGGGGTGTTGGAGAACTCTGGGAAGACAAAAGGTGTTGGGGAGGCCCCTGGGAGAGAAGGAGAGGTGGGGTTTTGGGGGAGTACAGGAAGGTGTTGAAGCTCTGGGGGGAGTACAGGATAGGGTGTCTTTCTTTAGCACTACATAACTCATGTGCCTTCCCCATAGCACTTACCCAAAAACCTGTCTCTCCCCCCGAAACACTATTCCACATCCTGCTCTCCCAAAATTATCACTGACTCAGCACTTTACCAGAGCACTCGTACTCCCATCCAGTACTCTCCCCCGAATACCCCACTACCATCTTGTACTTTTCCCCCACCCCCCTTTCCCGTACTCTTAAAAAGTACTTCAACACACTTCATGTACTCTCCCAGTGCAATCCCAAAACCAATCCTGTGTTCCCCGGAAACACTCCCCAACCATGTGTTACTCTCCTAAAACTCCTCACACCTTCACCCATCCTGCACTCTCCCCACCCATCATGTACCTTTGAGAAAAACCCCCATCACTTGTCTTTACCCCGCAGAGCACTCCCTTTTTCTCATCCTGTGCTCTCCGGGCAACACTCATTCTCCCCTCGTGTTTTCTCCTATAGCAAACATACTCCCATCCTGTACTCTCCCAAAAACTCTTTCACCCCTTCCCGTACTCTCCCAGAGCCTCCCCTTTTTCCTGTACTCTCCCCAAAAACCCCCCCAAACAAAGGGTGGGTGTTGGACTTTCTCACGGAAAATACAAAATGGGTGCCAGAAAAGAGCTGGAAGAAAAACAGGATGGTTTTCTGCCTTTGGAGAGTACAGGATGGGTGCTTGAGTGATGGGAGAGTAAAGGGTAGGTGTTGGGAAAGCTCTTTTAAGAGTACGAGATGGGTGATGACATATTCTGGGACAGAACAGTTTTTATGTGGAAGAGTGAAGGGTGAGTGTTGGAGTACTCTGGGAAAAACAGGATAGGGGTGTGAGTACTCTGGGGTAGTACAGAATGGGAAGGGGGAGTGCTCCCAGGAGAGTATAGGATGGGTGGGGGTAAAATTTGAGAATGTACAGGATGGGTG
>WNWK01059108.1:0-10274 GCA_009830355.1 Cherax destructor | reverse complement strand
TACATAATTGTCCTTTTCCCCGGGGTGTTCATTACTCGAGGGTCCACTGTTTTTTTAATACATATATTAAAATCAACATATGATATGTTACAAAGTGGGGGAGGTTATCGACACAAAGGAGAGCTGGGGCCATTAGTGCTCGAGACATTTCCCATACCCATCTGATACAGATATGTACACACCCAGTACCACCTTGGCCACCCCCCAAAACTGTTCATTCACACCTCCCCTGTGGCCATCCCCTCATTGTCCCCCAGAAACAACCCCCCCCACCCCCCCAAAAACCCCACAAGGCCCCACACCTCACTCATTCTTTCACTCACCCTTTCCCCACAGTTTCAAGCCCCCCACGGCCCCATCTTACTCATTTTTTCCCCACCACTTCCCCACAGCTTCAAGCCCAAATTTTCAGTTTTTAAAATTAAATTTTTTTTGCTCCCTTTTCCCCCAGCTTTAACCCCACATGGCCCGGACATTACTCATTTTTTTCACTCACCACTATCCTCACAGCTTCAAGCCTACATGGCCCCACACCTCAGTCATGCTTTCACTAATTTTTTCCCCCATCCCAGCCCTCCCAGCCCCACCCCACACCCACCCATGTTTTCCGACCCACACCCCCCTAACCCCATCTACACTCCTAGTCATGCAGACACCAGCCAAAAAAAATTACTGCCCACCCCAGCTGCACACTAACCTGCTCAGTCACCCATCATCCTTTTTAAAATCCCACGGGGGGCCCCCCCCAACACAGCCACCCACATGGTCACCATCACACCACCTTGTTGTTTCCAGCCTCCATCCCTACACCCTTTCCAAAATTCAAATCGGGGGGTATGTATGTAAAAAAACTACTTGCATCTGCGGGGGCCTTGCACTTATCCCCCGCAGATACGGGGGGTCCTACTGTGGGTTTTTTTTTAATCCCTTTTTTTATGTTTTTTTAAAAAAAAATTTTTTCTTTATTAGTGCATGTTTCCACAGGATGTAAAGCCTTCTTTGGTTTTTATGTGGATAGGTTCAGTAAGTTTTAGAACCACACCCTTTTTTCCCCATGTGGTATTGCATTTTTTTCGAATATTTTTTTTCTTGATCCATTTTTTATTATCTGTATGAGGGGGACTTTTGACACAAAAAAAATCCCCACCAACTGATAAAAATTTGTTGGCATAAAAGATCTGGAAAAAAACCCTGTTGAAGAAAAATTTTTTTGTGAACCCCCATTTTCAGTACAGTGGTACCTAAGTTTCAAACAGCTCCCAACTCGAACAATTATGTAAGTGTATTATTGCAAGTGCTTTTGTAAGTGTTTTTTTGGGGGTTTTTTAAAGGGTTTTTAAACTAATTTACATTTTTCCCCTTTTGGGGGGAAAAAATTCCCAGTAACGGAACTGGGGAAAACCCTTTTTGGAACAAATTATTGCAAACTCGGGTACCACTGTATTTTATTTTAATTGATATCTTTTCTTTGTAGGTGCATTAATGGGAAAAATTTTGATTCAAGGAAAAAATGATCAGTCCCCTTTAAAACCTTTTAAAAAAAAACAAATTGTATTCTCAAAAAAAAATGAAACTCCATCTTGGTTTGTAAACAAGCTGAACTAAACAACTTCTTAAACATCAATAAAACCCTCCCCAAAAATTTCCCGACACCCCCAAAAAAAAAAAAAAAATTTTCCCCTTCATTTTTTTTTTCAAACTTTTTAAAAAATTGGGGGCCCCCCCCTTTCTAAAGTGGTCTTAAATTAAAATCACTAAAATGAAGTAAGCAATTATTAAAAAAAATTTTTTTTGGTAAACAAAAGCAGGTCAATATTAAACCCCTTTTTTCTATTGTTGGGAAACTCCACCCCCAGCCCCCACCCCAAAATAAATGAAAATTTTTAAACCTTAAAAAATGCTTGTTGCTACCAACAAAAAAAAACCTACAAAATTCCCCCGGGCAGTATCTTCTTATTAGAACATCTGGGGGAACACCATATCCCCTTTAAAAACAGACATAATCACGTTTTTTTTTCCCCCAAAAGCCCGGTAAAAATTTTAAAAATTTTAAATTACCCGCTGTTAATAACTTTTAACAGCTTGGGGGAAATATTTTGGGGGAACGAGATAGAATCATATTCAGATACTGATGAATGTATTAATAATTTTCAAAAAAAAAAACCCCCCTTCCCCCCCCTATAAAAACATTTCCCCAAAAAAAAAAAAAAGATCACAGCGAAAAATGAATAGTCCCCGGCCCCCACCCCGCATCCTTAAATCCATTAACACAAAAGGGACCTATAAGAAAAACAGTACAGAATCGTCAAATAACCAGAGACCCTCTAAGCTTTACTCGCCCAAACCTTACCACCTGTAAGAAGGTAAAAAAATTTATTATAGCGATTTAACATAAAAGGTGATAAGGAAAAAAACCTGGCTCTAAATTTGGGCAAAGGATACCCAAAAAAAAAAAACAATAAAAATTTAAAAAATCAGATAAACCCCCCCTCCCCCCAACTGAAACAAAACAGACTCAATTTTTTCTTTCCCCCAAAGGAAAAAACCCAGCGAGTAAGATCCCCCAACCAAACCCATTTTTTTTCAGATGCCCATATTCTTCTCCCCCCAAATCCGTCATACTAGCCAACACTGTTAATGCCAATTACAAAAAATAACATGGTAAGACAAAAACACTCTCAATACTGACAAGACCTACTTCATTCAGTTTGGAAACAAAGCTACAAATGTTCCACTTAACATAACGCTCAATGGTTCACCCATCACAAGACTCACAGAGGGAAAATTCCTAGGAATCCACCTTGACAGTAGTCTTAAATTCCAAACACACATACAACAAATTTCCAAGAAAATCTCAAAGACAGTAGGTATATTATCTAAGATACGCTATTATTTGCCACAACCAGCTCTCATTGCACTATATCATTCTCTTATCTACCCTTATCTCACCTATGGAATCTGTGCATGGGGCTCAACAACATTAAATCACCTTAGACCACTCATAACCCAGCAAAAGGCTGCAGTCAGGATGATGATAAATTCCCATTCTAGACAGCATACTCCACCTATATTCAAAACTTTAAAACTACTCACCGTAAAAAATATTCATACCTATTCATGTGCCTTCTACATACATAAACTCTACATGCTAATACAGTGGTACCTCGAGTTACGATATTTTTCGTTCGAGAATGCTGTTCAAGTGCCATTACCAAAGAATTTATCCCCATAAGGAATAATGTAAAATATACTAGTCCTTTACACCCCAAAAATATACTTACAAAAGCATTTAAAAATAAACTTACATAAAGGGCGTTTTGGGGACCATCGTAACTCGAGGTACCACTGTATTCTCCTCAACAACTTTAATAGGTCCCACGACCACGACACAAGACACAGATCACTATTTGACATACCCAGAGTCCATACTAACCAATGTAAAAATTCTATGCACATAAATGGCCCCAGAATCTGGAGTTCATTACTAGTAAATATTAAGTTAACCTTGTCGGAAAATCAATTCAAGACTTCTCAAAATCACCTACTCACCCTATACTAAATACTCATACTGTAACAAACTTTCAAACACAATGTTATTTTACTTAAGATAATCTCAGTTTTATATTGTCATCCTCCTTAACACTTGTTGCAATTTCACATCATCATATTGTCATTTAAAATAGTATAGTATCATCATTTTGTTAATTTGAAATAAAATATATAACTAGAAGAAACTCAATAAATTTCTTAGTATTGTTATTTTACTAGTATAGCATCAACATATTGTAACTTGAAATAAAATATACAACTAGAAAAACTCAACCAATTTCTCTAGTATTGTCTTTTAATAGTATGTATAATCTTAATGTAATTTGAAATAATATATAACTAGAATAAACTCAATCAATTTCTCTAGTATTAAGTACTTAGTGAATAAGTCTTTAGAATAAGCTGCCCTAATACCATGGCATGCCAGTGGCTCTCCTTGCATTACAGTTTTATAATTGTAACTACCAATAACTATGTATACTTGTAACTTGCATCGAAATAAAAATATTATTATTATTATATTATATTATATTATATTATATTACATAAACCCTCCACTCAAACTTCTCCTCACCAACCTTAACAGGACACATGACCATAACACTAGACACAGATCACTTTTTGATGTACTCCGTGTCCATATCACACTGTGCAAAAACTCTATGCACATAAAGGGCCTCAAAATTTGGAATTCATTACCAGTAAATACTAAAGTAACCCGGTATGAACATCAGTTTAACCCTTTGACTGTTTTGGTCGTATATATAAGCTTACGAGCCAATGTTTCGGACGATTTATATGCCTAAATTTAGCGGCTTCAAATGAAGCGGAGAAAGCTGATAGGCCTACAAGTGAGAGAATGGGTGCGTGGTGGGTGCGCAGTAGGAAAAATCGGGGGCTAGTGGTGCATTGTGGGAGCGCCATGTTTGTAGTCCTTATTCACCATGCCAGGCGGTAAGAAGTACCTCACTCCCTGGCGGTTGGGGCCTTTCTTCCCAAGTGATAGTTCTAACAGCGATGGAAGTGCCAGTGAAAGTGAATTCCATGGTTTTCAAAAGGGGTGATTGAAAGCGTGCCCAGGATAACATAATTAGTGATGAAACCCAGATGACCCCAACCGTCCACATCTGGTGCGGGGCCCTCTCATTCATGTTCACCTGTACCAGAAAAAGAGGAAACTATTTCAATGTGTAAAAACTCTGATGTGAGCAGTGTAAGTGATGATGACAGGGGGATTTCAAAGCTATTGAAAGCAGTTCTAGTGGCGACAGTGGGGGAGATTATTCTCCAGTGAAGCGGCATTGTATACCCAACATGCTTCTGGTAGTGTGCCACATGCTATTCGGCAAAGGAGTAAATCTCGAGATACATCTCTTGACCCTACACCACGAATTGATTGTGAAGAGACGATATTGTTACAAGGGTGCGTAATGTGCATGGGGTGGGTAGTGGTGGTGGTGTTGGGGTGGCATGAGCTGTGCCACCACGAGGGGCCATGGTACCCACGCTGCTAACTCAGCACAACCACCATCAACCACCCCCACACTTCCACAACCTGCACAACCACCTGTCAATATCCAGTACCCACCAGCAGACCGCATTTGAGATTGGCAAAGGTGAAAATTTTTTGTTCCCAATCCCCATGACTTTGATGAAGCACAAAGTGGAATACGGCCATCATTCACTTGGGAACAATGCTACTGAACTAGAATGCTTTCAGTTATTCTTGATGAACCCCTGATGGACATTATTGTCAGGGAAAGCAACATATACTGTGAGTACACCATGGCAAACAATTTCTTTCACCAAATTCACGGCTACACCAGTGGAAGGAACAACTGTGGCAGAAAATGTTCTTTGCCACAATATTGTTTTATGCTACATGTGTATAAGCACACTGTCACACATACTGGTCACAGAACGCCTGATTTCAACCCCAGGTTTTAGTGATATTATACCTGTGAATCGTTTTTTGATACTGTTGCGTATGCTTCACTTTTCTGATAAAACCAGGCCTGACAGAAACGACAGGTTATATAAGATCAGGAATGTGTTCATGTACCTGAAACAAAAGTGCTGTATGTTTTTTTACCCCTTCGGGAAAGCTTGTTATTGATGAGTCTTTGATTTTGTTCAAAGGTAGACTGTCGTTCAAGCAGTATATACCAAGCAAGAAGAAATGCTTTGGCATAAAGTTATTTGTACTGTGTGATTGAAAAGTGGTCTGGTTCTGGATCTAATTGTGTACACTGGCAGTAATACATTGAGAGATACCAAAAGTTATTGGGTATCTCTGGTGATGTGGTTAGAAAAAAGATGGAACCATATCTTAGTAAGGGGTATATATTATATACTGATAACTGGTACATGAGGCCTTTACTCAGTGATTTCTTAGAGTGAACATGACAGACGGGGCACAGTGCGTGCAAATCGTAAACATATGCCTAGGTTTGACTCTGGCCTGGAGGAAGTGCAGGTGTTTGCTGCCAATGATATCATGGTTTCGTGGAAAACAAACTGATGTCACATTGTTGACATCCTTCACGGACATGAAATGGGAGACAGTGGAAGGCAGAATAAAAGACCAAGAACCCATTCTAAAACCTGCACGGATGGACTACAACCTCAATATCCAGTGGACAAATGTGACATGCAGATTGGGTTTACTGATTTAAGTGGTTACATAAAATCTTTTTTCCCTCTTCTTGACATTTCCATTTTAATGCTTATAACAAAAAGTTGGAAAAACCCCAAAAAACCCAAATTGGTGAATTTTGTTTGTCAGTCATCAGACAAATAATATTCAAGTACCAAGGGAACACCTGAAAAAAAATCGCCCCCAAAAATTTCAACATCCCTCTCTCTGAGGCCCGGTGATCACTACCCCATACAACTGCCTGCTACTACCCCAAAAAATGCAAAAAGGGGGTTTTTTCAAACATACCCAAACACGCAGAGACAATAGTTTTTTGTGGGAGTGTGTACCACTGTGCATATACCCATGTTTCAAAAATTCCACAAGCTGCAGGGTTCTAGAAAAATGTCCAGTGACTGTTTTTTGTATATATATTATAGACAAATAAGAACATTTTTTTTTTTGTTTGTTTTTTAAAAAAGTTTTGAAACAATATAAACATACTAATGTTTGTGAATTTTTGTTCAAACAAAGGGGTTTTATATATACATTGCACCTTCTTTTTCTCCGGCCACATAAGTTACATAAAAAAGAAAATAGTGAAAAAACAAAAAAAACTAGAAAGGGGAATAAACAGAAGTTTCCCCGTCAGAAATTCACCCTTTCCTCCTGCTCATTTTTCAACTTTGCCCCTATCTCGGTAAGTACTGATTGCAAAATTTTTTTTTAAGCTTAAAACAATCACAAAATAATCCTAACATTTTGGTATGAAAAAATAATTTGTTTTTTGAATATTTCCCGACATAGAATGACAGTTTCAGAAAGGGGGTCGCAGTCAATGGGTTAAGACTTTCAAAACCTTACCCCAAACTAAAAACAAACAGTGGACCCCGGTTCGTCGCTACAAACTCAAACAATTATGTAAGTGTATTTTTTTTAAATGCTTTTGAAGTGTATTTTTTTGGGGGCTAAAAGGACTAATCTAATTTACATTATTCCTTATGGGAAAAATTCGTTTTAAGGGGTTAACAGCATTCTGGGCGAAAAAGATGTAATCCGGGGTCCCTGTATTAATTTTCCAAATAATATAATTTAATTATTTTCTATTATTAAACAACCTGCAAAATACTTTCAACTTGTCCCAATGTTATATCCCCCTTGTTAATTTGAGTAAACTTGTTGTCTGCTATAAATAAAAACAGATGTCAACTCAAACAAACTATGATCAATTTCTCTAGTAGTATTAAGTAGTCTGTAAGCCATTAAATTTATTCTGCCCATAATGCCATGGCATGATAGTGGCTCTCTTTGCACTGCAACTCATTGTAATTATATAATTTCAATGTAAACTTACAAGGAAATAAAATTTGAATTTGAATACAGCCTCTCCTCACTTAGCAACATAATCATTTGCTGATGACTTGGACTTATGACAGGCTCTCTGACGAGTATGCGTACCTAAATAATATACAGTGGAACCTTGGTTTTCGTACAGATCCCTCTACCAACTTTTCCAGTTATTTCCTTAGTGCACATTTTGTGCTATTACACCATGATCGCATTTGTTGAAGGCTTTCGCAGTCTGTGTATACTACATCTGCATTTTGTTTGTTCTCCAGTGCATCCTGGACCATGACATAGTGGTCCAGTAGCTGGGAGAAGCAGGAGCAGCCTGCTTTAAGCCCATGCTGCCCTAGGTTGTGTAATTGTTGGGTATCCAAGTGGTTGGTGATCTTGCTTCGTGGGATCACTGCCAGATTAAGGCATGGGGTTTAGGGGCTGCAGCCCAGGAGCCTCTGCCAGCTGGAGGGCCTCCAGCTGTAAGTTTAAAATTATAGTATGTTATTACATCACATCTATGAAGAACTGTTGACTGTTGTGATTAATATTTTTTCCTTTTGAAAATATCACTGGGGGCCCCCTCACAGTACCTATAGCCCAGGGGCCTAAAAAATCTTAATCCGGCTGTGTGGGACGTTAGTGCTACTGGTCTGTAATTCTCTGCAATTGCTTTACTGCCACCTTTGTGGAGTGGGGTTATATCTGTTGTTTTTAGTGATTGTGGGATGACCCCAGTGTCTATACTCCCTCTCCATAGAATATTTAAGACACGTGAAAGGGGTTTCTTGCAGTTCTTGATGAACAGAGTTCCATGAGTGTGGGCCTGGGACAGAGTGCATGGACATGTCATTTATTGCTTTTTCAAAGTCCTGTGGTGTTAGGATTATATAAAAAATTCTTGCATTAACCACAATTTGAGTCTCGACTCTTAGTCTGGTTAATGGCTCACTAAATGCTGAGTCATAGTGGGACTTCAGTATCTCACTCATTTCTTTGCTGTCATCAGTGTAAGTCCCCTCATCTAAGTAGGGGTCCAAATCAGGATGTGGTTTTTGCTCTAGTTTTGGTGTAAGAAAAGAAAATATTTTTATTTTGTTTCATTTATGGCTTTAAGTTCTACCTATGTTTCTTGGCTCCTGTATGATTTCTTATGCTTAAGTTCAATATTTTCTACTTCTCTGGCCAGTGCCTCCTTCCGTAATTCTAACAGCCTGGTCCCTTTGAGCAGCTCTGTGATTCTTCGCCTTCGCCTGTAGAGGGAGCGTCTCTCTCTAGCTTATATCTTCTCTTCTTTTTTCTTAGGGGAATGTGCCTTGAGCATACCTCAAAGGCTTGGATCTGTGTTGTTTAGGATATCTACGCAGCTTGTTTCATTTATGTTTCTGTTATTGAAGTTGAATTTTCATTTATGTTTCTGTTACTGAAGTTGAATTTGGTGAAGGCACCCTTATAACTGATCTCATTTTGCTGGTTAGGAGCCCTGCTCATTGTGTTGTGATCCAAGTGTATTGTCTTTGATTCTGTTATACAGTGGACCCCCGAGTAACGAAAAAACTTCATTCCAGAAGCCTGCTCAAGTGCCATTACCAAACGAATTTATTCCCTTAAGGAATAATGTCACGTAGGTTAGTCTATTTCAGACCCCCAAAAATACACTTCCACAAGCACTTACAATATTATACTTACATAATTGTACAATTTCCGGGGTGTTCGTTACTCGGGGGTCCACTGTGTATTTTGTACCAGATCATTATTATTTGTGAAGATAAGGTCAAGTGTATTTTCAATTCCTGTTGGCTCCACTATCTGCTGGCTTTAGGTGAATTTGTTGCAGAGATTTAATAGCTCGTTCATGTGTGTGTATGTGTACTCACCTAGTTGTGGTTGCAGGGATTTTGAGTCATAGCTCCTGGCCCCGCCTCACTGGCCGCTACTGGGTCACTCTCCTGCGCGCATGAGCTTTATCATACCTCTTCTTAAAGCTATGAATGGATCCTGCCTCCACTACATCGCTTCCCAAACTATTCCACTTCCTGACCACTCTGTGACTGAAGAAATACTTCCTTACATCCCTGTGATTCATCTGAGTCTTCAACTTCCAACTGTGTCCCCTTGTTGCTGTGTCCCATCTCTGGAACATTCTGTCTCTGTCCACCTTGTCAATTCCTCTCAGTATTTTATGTCATTATCATGTCTCCCTATCTCTCCTGTCCTCCAGTGTCGTCAGGTCGATTTCCCTTAACCTCTCCTCGTAGGACATACCCCTTAGCTCCGGACTAATCTCGTTGCAAACCTTTGCACTTTCTCTAGTTTCTTTACGTGCTTAGCTAGGGGTGGGTTCCAAACTGGTGCTGCATACCCCAATATGGGCCTAACGTACACAGTGTATAGGGTCCTGAACGATTCCTTATTAAGATGTCGGAATGCTGTTCTTAGGTTTGTTAGGTGCCCGTATGCTGCAGCAGTTATTTGGTTGATGTGCGCCTCAGAGATGTGCCTGGTGTTATACTCACCCAAAGATCTTTTCATTGAGTGAGGTTTGTAGTCTCTGTCCCCTAAACTGTACTCTGTCTGCGGTCTTCTTTGCCCTTCCCCAATCTTCATGACTTTGCACTTGGTGGGGTTGAACTCCAGGAGCCAATTGCTGACCAGGCTTGCAGCCTGTCCAGATCCCTTTGTAGTTCTGCCTGGACCTCGTCCGATTGAATTCTTCTCATCAACGCCACATCATCTGCAAACAGGGACACTT
>WNWK01059107.1:0-10275 GCA_009830355.1 Cherax destructor | reverse complement strand
TTTAAAACCCTGAATGTGACATTCGGCAGGCAAGTCCCGATTTTTCATATTAAACCATGTTTCAGTTATTGCAAAAACATCAATATTACCTGTACTTGCAACTACTCTCAACTCGTCCATCTTATTCCTAGCACTACGACTATTGGTGTAATATACACTTAAAGACCCTCCTTTCTCTTTACCCTTCCTGCTCATTTCTGTTTTTCCCTTATACCTATTACTGTCCTTGTCACCTAGTGCCACTGGCTTTCCAATATCCACCTTATTCTGCCTATTACTAGTTCCCCTAGAATGTCTTCAATAAATACGTAATTTAGGCCACATACAAACTAAATCTAATTCAAACCTTCAAATACACCAATATCTTAAAATACGTAAACACTCACTCACAAGATGCATTGTCAAGTTATCAGCATAAAAGTTAAATCTAATATGCGACACTCAAAGGTAATCACCAAAGCAGCGTCGTTTATATTTTCCAAATTCCAGGAAAAAAACAAATAGAACTAAGTAATTAAGAATATAATTTAATTTTATTTTACCTTAGGGGACTTAATTTATTTTAGCAATGGTGTCTGATGCACTGGAATCACAGGCACCTTGAAGTACATTACTCATATTTAAACTAAGTTGTTTATGATCAGAAAAAGTCATTCACAGACACCAAGTGATGTATTGATGTATTGCTCGTGTACTGTCATCTTCCAGGACAATACATCAGCATTCAGTTATTACAAAGAAAACAGCAACACTTGCACCAACACAACCTGAAGATAAGCGGTGTTTCATCTACGAGTCAGTCAATAGCGATAAACTAATTGGGATTATATAGCAATTGTGAAGTGGATGATATACAGAGTCGATTCACTAGAGAAGAATTGTCCCTTTAAGATCAAGAGCCACTCACCAGCATCAATGCCAAATAATAAAATAGAAAAAACAACCATTTCGGGATTAGAAGTCTTAAAATGGCACAAAGACAATGTGTTAATAATAGCCACCTTCTTGGTAGTGTATATACGAGGCTTCAAATATTGATACAAACTCAGGTGGCGGCTTCTCCAGTTATCACACTCGAACTATCTACAAATGCCCTATGTATCATTGTTCAAGGGCCTCCAACACCAGCAAATATTCCCAAAAAATCTAGCTCTATATACATTACACCAGTAATGAAAGTTTGAACCTTATCCAATAAGGCGTTTTCGAGAAAAATAATGCTTAAGACAAAAAAGTTTTGCCCAGTTCCGAAAAAAATCAAGTCTATCCTTGATACACACAAAAAAACTCCATAAAAAATCTATTTTTCACAGGTTTTCTATACGTTTACATCCAATTAAAAATTCTCTACACTCATTTAAAAAAAATTACATTTAAGTTTCAAGAATTTTTTTTTTTTCATAAAATCGCTTTAAAAAAATCCAATTAACAGCCATACAGTGCCTAATCAATAAAAAAAAATACTTCATATAAGAAACATTCATTGGTTATTACACTGGAATAAGGCATTAGTAAATTTGGCAAATTGAAATCATGACAGTTCAAAGTCAACATTAAACATTGTTAATAAAATCCACCAACGGAGAAAGTTATGATCAGATTCAAATTATTACAAACAATGTATCAATTTCAGGAATATTTCAAATTTATACTTGCTAAAAATAAACTTATGGATGATCATCATTCATACAGAAAACATAATTATAATTTTTTGGTCGATCAAAAGAATCATTTTAGTTATTAAATATAAATATATGTTTATTCAATAAAATTAGGAAATCGGGAGTTTTGCAAGTCAATAAGAGGCGAACATTGTGTTGAGTAAGTCACACGAGTGGTGACAGTTTGAAGCCGATCAGAAGAGTAATTCTCCAGTTATGGCAGTTAACAATTATCCGAAGTTTTATTAACCATTTTTTTTAATATTGATAAATTTTCCCACACACAAAATTTAACGTGTACTTTCAAGGTGGTCAGCTGCGTCAAGGTTGTCAGCTGCGTCAAGGTTGTCAGCTGCGTCAAGGTTGTCAGCTGCGTCAAGGTTGTCAGCTTTGCGTCAAGGTGTCAGCTGCGTCAATGCTGCTTTGTCAGCTGCGTCAATTATCAGCTGCGTCAATGACATTACAACAGTGAACAGCTGTCTTACAATGAGAAACGGCTTGAATGAATCTTTAGCTCTAATATTCACACACTCGTGCGTTGTCAGGAGCTATGCAATGTTGCAAGACAGCAACAGATAAGAGGGGAAATTCTCTGAAGCAAGATAGAAGGTTTCAGTGACACCTTCTGCCTTGCCTCAAGAGAATTTCTCCTCCTATCTGTTATTATCATAACTTATCGCTAAACCCATAAGGGTCATACAGCTCTGCATTGTTCGTGACGACGCACGAGAGTGCCAAACATATAGACCTAAAGACTTCCATCCTCATGTGGCTTTTTCTGTATTATATATAAAATGATCAACTCTACACCTACGCACCTGAATTTCACTCTGGCGTCGGTGAATTAAGAGGCAACTTTATTTATGTTTGAAGCTGTATACCACAGAGCTCGCCCGGTCTGTGACTAGGCCTCGCCCGGTCTGTGACCAGGCCTCGCCCGGTCTGTGACCAGGCCTCGCCCGGTCTGTGACCAGGCCTCGCCCGGTCTGTGACCAGGCCTCGCCCGGTCTGTGACCAGGCCTCGCCCGGTCTGTGACCAGGCCTCGCCCGGTCTGTGACCAGGCCTCGCCCGGTCTGTGACCAGGCCTCGCCCGGTCTGTGACCAGGCCTCGCCCGGTCTGTGACCAGGCCTCGCCCGGTCTGTGACCAGGCCTCGCCCGGTCTGTGACCAGGCCTCGCCCGGTCTGTGACCAGGCCTCGCCCGGTCTGTGACCAGGCCTCGCCCGGTCTGTGACCAGGCCTCGCCCGGTCTGTGACCAGGCCTCGCCCGGTCTGTGACCAGGCCTCGCCCGGTCTGTGACCAGGCCTCGCCCGGTCTGTGACCAGATCCTCGCCCGGTCTGTGACAAAGGCCTCGCCCGGTCTGTGACCAGGCCTCGCCCGGTCTGTGACCAGGCCTCGCCCGGTCTGTGACCAGGCCTCGCCCGGTCTGTGACCAGGCCTCGCCCGGTCTGTGACCAGGCCTCGCCCGGTCTGTGACCAGGCCTCGCCCGGTCTGTGACCAGGCCTCGCCCGGTCTGTGACCAGGCCTCGCCCGGTCTGTGACCAGGCCTCGCCCGGTCTGTGACCAGGGCTCGACATATGCCAGAATGAATGAAGTGGTTTCAACAGCTTGAGTCAATAACGACGTGCACTTGTTCATTGTCCCATTAACCTGGCTCTTGTTACACTACACAAGCCATGAAAATTAGAAATATATCGGACGAGGCTTCTCGCATTACGAGCGAAAAACGAAAAGTTGGAATTTAAAAGAAAAAAACGAAAATCACTTAAAAATCCCCTCTGAGGATACCTAATAAACACTAAGATTATCTTACGACATCCTACACATTGCAAGACAATATCTACCGTTTGATTTTATCCATATATCAATAACACGTTGTGCATTTCATTTCACACTATATCACTAACACTTAACACGTAGTATTGCGCACTGTAGCACACACGTGCGGTCACTACCTCACCCAACACTAAACTGATCACAGTTGTTGACATGTGAGGCAGAGACACTGAACCAGCTCTCTAAACCACTGTCAAGTGTTTTGTCATATTTCTTTAACGAGGCTGTTAGTGATTAAGAGATATATCTGGAACTTATTTGAAGATATTTTATTTATTAACAGTTATTTTTTTATTTATATTACGAATCTTAATCTAAATAATTATAGCTGCGTATCAGAAATAATTCACTGACCAAATTACTTACTACCATTTACACGTCTGACTCCACTGAGTTGACTCACCCGGACGTCAACTCCAAGTGTTGTACCTAACTTATGATCTAGTGTTTAAGCTCTGGCCATGTCTATGCAACACAGCATATATACTTAGAGGGTTGTATTTCTTCCAGAGTATATACATGGTTGAATTATTTATGTGTTAGTGGACAGGTTACCAAGCAGCCTTTATGAGCCTAGTGTAGGTGATAGGTTTTAAACTTCAACCAACCAACCTATGCTATAGGCTTCAAGGGGATATATATACACGAAACAGTGCATTTTTCTCAGTTTATATATGCTAAAAGTATATTTCAAATGAAATCTTAGAAATTAAAGTATTTTTGTGGGAATGTTTTGAACCCCATTAACCAACTTAATACATGTTTAAGAAAGAAGAGACTGATCACCTACGAAGACTGACGGACTGATAACGTCAAAACTGCTTCTATTGTTTTTAGTGTTTTGAATTTGACCGTAGAAGACGGTAGCGGTAGCGGTAGAGGTATTAATGAAGTTATGTTACGAATTCTGTCAGTCACACACGTAAAGACACAGACAGGCACGCATACACATGCACATACACACACAAATACGCGCACACACATACACCACATACACATACACACTTACACAAAGAGGTTTGCAACAAGACTAGTCCCTGTGCTATGGGGATATAATAAGGAAACTCAACGTGACGACACTGGAGAACAGGAGCAGTATAAGGTATATGATAACCAAGTGCAAAATACTGAGGGAAACTGACAAGGTGGACAGGGACACAATGTTTCACAGATGGGAAATACGATCAAAAAGACACAACCGGAAGTTGAAAACTCAGATGAGTCAAAGGGATGTTAGGAAGCATTTCTTCAGCCGTAGAGTTGTCAAGAAGTGGAACAAACTGGAGAGTGATGTAGTAGAGGCGGGATCCATACATAGCTTTACAAATAAGTACGGCCGGGAGAGAGCGACCAGCGACCAGCGAAGAGGCGGGGGCCAGGAACTGTGAAACCACATATAGGTGAGTACACACACACTACACGCCTGACGACATTATGAAACTAGAGGAAAGGTGAACTAGAGAGTAATATGATAACGAACAAATTACTGAGTAGAATTGATAAGGTGGAGAGAGACAATGTTTCAGAGGCGGGAAATGGGAATGCGAGGGCACAGCTGGAAATTGAAAACACACGAGTCACAGATATATTATTAAGTTTTGTTTCACTTTTAGAGCAGTTAAAAGTGGAACAACCTGGGGAAGGAAGTAGTACAGGCAAGATCCTAGCCGCGGGGGCGTTGACCCCCCGCAACACTCTAGGCAGCAACACACACACTCATTCTCTCTCTCCCACTCTCTCTCTCTCTCTCTCTCTCTCTCTCTCTCTCTCTCTCTCTCTCCCTTTTTTTTACACAGCGTTTCACAAGGTTAGGGTAAGGATTCCTAGCTTTATTGACAAGCTATTTACAAGTTAAGGATTCCTAACTTTATTGACAAGCTAAGAGCTGTTACCTACATCAGCTCATTTGAAAACATTTTTATTATTATGAAACATACAAGTAGGGAACAGGATGAAGTTGGAGCCATCTGAGGGCCAGCATTTTCATTTGATCAACAGACTTGATCTCGTTGACATCATTATGCTGTACGAATGTGTTCCAGACTCAAGTCATCCTGGGGATAAATGATCTCAGATGAAGAGATGTTCTTCATTCGCTCCCCTGCTTTGGTAGGGTGAGGTTGTGTGGCGCTGAGCCTGCCATCTGGTGGTTTTCCGCACAAGTGAGACAGCTGTCATGGAGCTGGCTGGACGACGACGATCTAACACAGTGTGTGTAGACATGGTAACTGGAGTTATACACCCTGCAACGGCTGCGACGGTACTACCGATGATTCTTCATGATGTATACAACATAGAGATAGAGGATTTATACGGAGTGGCCTTAAATGGCATCAACAGGGTATTCGTGAAATTGATATCTACTGAGGTCTACGAGCGCCTTGTTGACAGGCACCAGGATAAAGTATACACCGTAAACTCGACAATGCAAGTAAGAATGAAGGACGTGTCACGAACATACACATGGATAAGGATCAAGAACGTACCATTTGAATGTGATGAAACGGACATTCGTGGGTTTTTCAACGAGTATGGTATGATACATACAGTGAATGTGGGACGATGGTCTGAGGGTCCGATGACGGGACTCTATGAAGGGACGTATTCGCTGAAGATGACACTACGTAAGCCTATACCTTCATATGTAACGCTGTCAGAATTTAGGAATCAGGTTTACGTTACGTACCCGGGGCAACGGAGAACGTGTAGGCTCTGTGGAGCTTACGAGCATGTAGCAGCGGATTGTATGAAGCGCATGATGCCTAGAAGAGAGGTACAGCAGCAAGGAATAGACAGGACTGCGAATGAGGAGGAACGCGGGAGGGTAGTACAGGTTGGCGTGGAGGAGAAGACACTCGTGGGTGAAATTGTTGAAGGGGTTGGTGGACAAGTGCTGAGCAAACCCAGGTGCTAAAAAGACTGATGTTGGAGGTGAGATTGGTGGGGGTCTGTTATCATGTGAGGACATTCATTTAGAGGAGGTGTTAGGGATATTATGGAGGAGCCTCTTGGTGAGATTATGAGCGCCGCCAGTGTGGTGGGGCAAGGTGGTGGTGTGGTGATGAGTGAGGGGGAGACAGTTTCTTTGGACGTTCCGGCTTTAAGTGGAGAAGTAATAATTGCGGAGGTACATCAGGTGGACGGGGGTGACTGTATGGAATTTCAGTCAGGTACCCGTAAGAGGACGGGGAATCAATCAGAGCATGACGAAGATCTGACGCCTGCCCAGAGAATGAGTAAGAGACCGTCAGTGGAGTCTGCAAGGAAAGGTTTGGTTGTTTTACAGGATGATGAGAAAGTTAAGGGTGGATCTGGGGTGGGAAAGGGTTTGGGGAAAGGTAAGTCAGGTGGAAAATTTATGTCGAAGCCGAAGGGCAAATCATTGCACCCGTCTTCCAGTGTTTGACGATCAACGTAAATGGTATGTGCGCGGAAATCAAGAGGGCATGGGTAGAGTGCACACTGAGGAGGTTTAATGTCCAGGTAGTCTTCATTCAGGAACACAATCATAGGGTAGGAAGGGACTTGAACATAAAAGGGTATAGGGTCTTTGCGGGTTCCTCGGATCGCCACAAGGGTGGGTCAGCAGTGGCGATTTTAGAGTCTAGTCCTTTTCAACTCCTAGCTTGGGAGGAGTGGGGGGGGAGGGTGGTTAGAGTGCAGGGATACTGGGAGGTGTGCGGGTGTGTTTCTTGGGTATATATATGCCGGCGGAGCAAGTCCGTTTGGTTAAGACGGATTTGTGAGGAATATTTTGATCTATGCTTTCGCGATTTACCTGGCGTAGTGGTGGCAGGTGGGGACTTCAATTGTGTCATTAGGAAAAGGGATGTTGAGCCCAAGGATCAGGTTGTTGCTTGAGGCTTTAAGGGATTTATTGGAAGTGTGGGATTAAAAGATGTGATAGGGCGGGAGGAGTAGTTGAGCATACTTTCTTCGACATAGTTACGCGGCGAGACTGGATAGAATTTACGTTACTCATAAGGTGGTGGTGGGAAGGGTGCAAACTTTTGATGTAGGATTCTCCGATCACAGGGGTTTTAGTGGATTTGAGCTGGGATGGCGTGGCACGGTGGTATAAGGGGTTTGGAAATTGAATGTAGCTCTTCTGGTGGGAGGAAAAGAGAGAGTGTTTTGAGGAGTGGTGGGGAAGGTTTGGGCAGCAGGAGCGATGGCGGATAATGTGTTAGAATGGTGGGTGACTCAGGGTAAGCGCTTATTGCAGGTATTATCAGTCGTTAGACAGGGAGGAGGCAGGGTGGAAATTTGGTTTGCAAAAATATGTGGAGGGACAGTTGCAGAGGTGTTATGATAGGGGTGATAGGAAGGAGACAGGGGATCTGAAAATATTAAAGGAGCGGCTATGGGATATACAGAGTGAACGTTTTGAAGCGTGTAGATTTAAAGAGGAGTGGACGACATTTTGATGGGGATAGGCCTTCGAAGAATGTTTTGCGACATTGCACTAAGAGAAGGAGGACAGGACGATTGAACGAATGGTGGTGGAACAGGGGATGGAAGGTTACGAGCAGGGCATGGTGATACGGGACAGAGGCGATAGGAGTTTATGCGGATAAATGGTTCGGTCGTTATATGAGTAGTGTGGGGGGCACGGGAATCAGGTTTTGGAAGGCATAGAGGACAGGCTAGGGGAAAGGGACAAGGAGGAATTAGGAAAAGCTATTAGTGAAGGGGAGGTGTGGGAGGCGGTGGCAGGCCTCAGTAAGGGACGTTCACCGGGTTTGGATGGGATTGCTAATGAGTTTTATAAGGAACATTGGGGTGTGGTGAAGGAATGTTTGGTACGCTTGATGGAACGAATGAGGTTGGATGGTTTGGGGAAGGTTGGGTCGGGGATAGGGGTAGTGGTTTTGGTTCGAAAAGGGAGAGAGGAGGATACAATGAGTAATTATCGTCCAATTATTTTAATGAATGCAGATTATAAGATTTTGGCGAAAATCCTTGGCAATAGATTAAAGAGGGTTTTGGGGAAGGTGATAGCGGAGGGTCAGTGTGGCATACCGGGTAGGAGTGTCGTCAATTTGCTGGAAAAAATTAAAAATTATGCGGAGTATGGGAGAGGCGGGATTTTAGCATTAGATTGGAAAGGTGCGTATGATTGCGTGGAGCGCGAGGTTCTGTATGAGGTGATGAGACGGCAGGGATTCGGGGAGGAGGTAGTGAATTGGGTGAAGAGTTTGTATGAAGGGGCGTGTGTGAGAATTCAGATCAATGGTAAATTGGGGGAGGTGGTACAGATGAATAGGGGTTTACGTCAGGGTTGTCCGTTATCACAGATTTTATTTTCTTGTTTGCAGGATCCTTTTTATAGAATGGTCGAGATTGGGGTGTGGATGAATGTGGAGGACGTAGTGGAACGTACGGGCATTGTGGGGTATGTGGATGACACTACGGTGCTCGTGGGCTCTGTGAAAGGATTAACGAATGTATGGGGAATTATATGTATGTTTTGTGCGGCAACGGGCATGAGGATAAATGAGCATAAGTCGAAATTAATGGAGGTAGGTTCTTGGGTGGGAGGGCCGTTGGGAAGTGATCAGAGGTGGACTATTGTGGATAGTTTGAAGATTTGTGGGGTAATTTTCATGAGGGATCGTGTGCAAACCAGGAAAGAGAATTCCGGAAAAGTTGTGAAGGGGGCGATAGGTAGGTTGAAGGTGTGGAGTATAAAGGAAGTGACGGTGAGGCAGAGGGTTCTCATTGTGAATATACTATCACCAGTCTTGAATAAGTGCAGGAGATATTTCGTTGACACATTGGAAATGGAATAATTGGCAGTAACGTCACGGCAACTGCTTTTTCAAAAGGTTGACTGAGCAAGGTGTGGGGAGGGGGGGTGAGGCGTCAGGCCTGTATACTGCGCCACTCATAACATTCACACAACACCTTACTCTTAGCTTCTTTCTCCAATAATCTCAGCCCACCAACACATCTTACTACTGAAAATATATCCAAGTAAACATGAGTGAAATATAGAGAAAATATATAGAAAAATAAATTGTCTGTTAAATACAAATTTTTAAATAAATCTTAAGTAAATTTCATATATAATTTCTCTAGTAGCACCCTGCAGAGATAGTCCAATTTACAATCTTTTCACTGTGACCCTGACGGTGAATCCATCTGTGATCATCTCTTATTGGGACTGACTCAGCCAGTAGCCACAACCCATGGGAAGTCTTGAACAATGGTACAACGTTGAAACACTGACAACGTACCACTACCCACCGCATCTTGTTCAACTCACAGTGCAGAAATGGCAGAAGTCTCGAGCGTGAGTCTCAGGATTACCATAGCTTACTAGCCTTATAGACGAATAATGTCGCCTAGTCAACACCAGCACTTTCCTCTAGAGCACTGAAGAAGTGAGTGGGTCCGGTAGTGGGAGCTCACCACACTGCTCCAAGACCGGAAAAGAAGTTAAGAGGCGGCGAAACCTCAGACATTACCTCATGAAGTTCTTTTCAGTAATAATTTTCCAACCAGCAACCGCTTGCTGAACACTAAAAGTTGACACAGTAGATACACAATGAACCTATAAATAACATTCACAGTCAAAATACTTTATCAGTGATGACTGAAGTCTGCGAGAGAGTCAGCTTGACACAGTAGGTACACCATGAACATATAATTAACACATGTTCAATCAAAACGCTATCTCGGTGAAAACTGAAGTCGGAGAGAGAATCAGCTTGACACAGTTGAAGAGTCTCGTACGTGGCAACCAAGAACACTGCGCCACTACATCTATGAC
>WNWK01059106.1:0-10275 GCA_009830355.1 Cherax destructor | reverse complement strand
CCAAACCAACACAATATGTATTTAACTTTCCCAACAAAGTTGATTAATCACTTAAATGTAAACCGTTCATAAATAATGCATACTGACAACTCGTTTTTTTAACATTAAAAATTAACCCCTCCTTCCTGTGTAATTATTAATGAACATATAAACTGTACTTGCAACACAACAATTTTAATTTATGATCTGATTTAAAATTTGCATTGCTGAATTAAAAATTATTATGTTCAACTTATATTAAAATTTTCCCCAACCTAAATACAAAATTATACTTATTTTGTAAATTATAAACCCAAAAATTTTTTACCATGTAGTCTACTGAATTTAAATTTTTAAGAATCCCCACAATGTCAGCATATTAGGGTTTTTCAGGGACCCCTCTGAATATAGAATATGTAGTAAAACCCTTTATCATGCCAAAATAAAATTATTATTTTTAAAGTGACCCCATAACGAAAAAAATTTCATTCCAGAACCTGCTCAAGTGCCATTACCCAACTTTTATTTCCTTAAGAAATAATGCCCGTAGGTTAGTCATTTCAGCCCCCCAAAATACACTTCCACAAGCATTTACAATATTATATTACAAAATTGTACGATTTCGGGGTGTTCAAGCCGGGGGCCCACTGTATTATTATTTTTGGAGAAGAGGCTGAAAAATAACAACTGTGAATGGCAGGACTCCCAAAAATCAAAAAACATGATTTAAACAAACCAGTGAAGAGGCTAGAAAGTTGAGGGGTGAGTACTGAACCTCAGAGTGCAGTGGTTAACACACTGCACTCTGGGGTTTCAGACTCCCCCAAAACCTCATAACATGTAGTCCGATCAAAACGAAGAATCACAGCAAAGTGACTAAACAGCCCAGGGCCCAAAAAAAATAGTATCCTAAATCCAGTGAAAAAGCACCAACTTAAAAAACTTTTCAGATTAGGCCGATTACTAAAGAACGACTAAACGATACATCCCTTGATACAGATACCTTTGAAGAGTTTCAAGAGTTTCACTATTTTTGTGTAAAACTCACAAAACAAATATGAAAATCAAAGCAAATTTTTAAGAAAATAGATTTATTGAAATAAAAGGTGATATGAAAAGACCTCAAACCCCCCCAAAAATTTTGGGTCTAAAAAACTGTCTAGAAACAGAGATAAACTTAACTAAACCAGATGAACCTCACATATAGCCTATAGACACTGCCAACAAACTTAATGTTTTTTTTCATGAGGATAAAGCTAGCAAGCAAAATTCCAAGTTTAAAGACCCAGCCAAAAGACTACCCACTTGCAACCAGGGCCCCCGGGTTAAAAAAAAATTCCCTTCCAGAAGCCTGCCAAGTCCCTTTAAAACAAATTTTACCCTTAAGAAAAATGTCACGTACTTTAGTCTATTTGCCCCCCCAAAATACACTTCCATAAACTTACAATATTATACTTACATAATTAACTTTTGGGGGTGTTCGAACCGGGGTCCACTGTACCAAATACTATATACATGTATACAACTAGCTCCAACTAATTCTACTGAAGTCTCACTACAAAATCATTAAAACACAAAGGAGGAGATCTAAATAACTTTTCCACCATTCATATATAAAAGCAGCCATGTGCCCCACCCATTATTGCAACACTGTTTAACAAATCTGCGAGTCCCAACTTTCCCATCCCTACCAAAAAAAGGGGTTTCCCCAATCCTCAAAGGTGGTGATCCAATTTATGTGAAAACTATAGACCTATATCAACTTTGCCCTTACTTTCTAAAAAAATTTGAAAATAATAAAAAACAACTTTTCCCACCCCCTATCCAAAACATATTAACCCCCCCAGGGGGGGTTAAAAAAAAAATACCAATGATGCTATTATACAAATGTTAACAATATATACAGCCCACGATAAAAATTAATATCTCTTTCTTTATTGACCTAGAAAGCATTTGATACAGGGGCCACAACTCCCCCACCTAAAACTAAATCATTAAAGAAGACATTCCCCATTACCTAAAATCTTATCTTTCAATAGACACCACAAATGGGGCAACTCCACTATCCAGTTTAGTGTTAGTACCCCAGGGTAGGTCCATTCCCACTCCTCTTTTTCATCTACATCAGTGATCTCCAAATGCATTCAACTTTTAAACCAGTTCTATTCGCAGATGACATCTTATGTCACTCCCACTCAAACCCAGCAAATTAGAAACACGTAAACAACAACTGCTAAAAAAATATACTTGATGGTGACCAACAAACTCATTTCAACATAGACAAAAATATTTAACTGTTTGGAAAAAGAGCCTTTTAAAAATCCCAAATTTAAAATATTGATAAATGGTTTCCCAACAAGACATACTGAGGGTAAATTTTTGGTTTTCCTTTACAGTAATCTTAAATTTCATTCCCACATCCAAAATATATCCAAGAAAATTTTAAATCAGTAGGCAGCCTTTTCCCAAAATACTATTATGTACCCCAAACACACTTTTACCCCATACCACTTTAATTCAACCAGAGGCCAAACCAGAGGACACCCGGGTCCAAGAATTTAAAAAAAAAAAAAAAAAATTTTAGAATTAAAGAAAATTTTTTCTATGGTAATGAAACAAAAAAAAAAAAACCTATCAAATTTCCGAAAGAGTCAGAAATTGACCTCAATGTCCGTGGGGAAAAACACGCATTTTTTTTTTTTACTGTTTTTTTTTTTTTCTTTTCTTTTTTAATTTTTTTTTTCCCCCCAAAAGTTTTTTGGCCTGTGAGACCAATATTTTTATAATGTATATATGTAAAGTATTCAACACAATAACCGCACTAATATTTTCATCAAATTTGTTTCAATAATTTTTACAAAAAAAACTAAAAAAGTTGTATAATAGTAATGTTCTATTATATATTTACATTTTTCAGTCACGGCACCCAGAATTCTAAATTGGGAAAAATCTTTAAAAAGGTGTTTTACAGTGGTTTTTTCTCATCTATGGACCAGTATGATTTTTATTATGCTTATAAACATGGGCAAAACATTATTGTTGCAAAACAAATACATTTGCCACAGTCGCTCCTTCCACAGGTGGATGACAATGAGCTTTGTCCTGGTACTGTGAGTCAGCGGCTTGGGTCCCAACTCTCCCAGTCTGGGCTGGTGCAGCATGCTGCAACATGCATGCTGCATGCTCGTGGCACCACCATCACTACTGACCATATGGACAGGGTACCATATGGTACAGATACAGGGACCTCAGTGGAAATAAGTCACTGACTTTTTGGGTTATCCTAGGATCTTTACACACATGCTGCTATGTACAGTGGACTCTCGCTATTCGAACAAAATCAGTTCCAGGAGCTTGTTCTTAACACGAAATGTTCGCAAGTCGATTTAATATTTCCCATAAGAAATAATGGAAATACAATTAATCCGTTCCAGAAACACAAAAATATTAAAAATAATGTATTTTAATGAAATTAATTATATTTCTACATACACAAAGAATTACATACTATTAAAAGTATTAGTAAATGAATGCATGTATTTTTACTTACCTTTATTGAAGATTGTTGATGGCATATGGAATATAGGGAGGAGGAGGGAGGGAGGGGTTAGTGTTTGAAGGAAATCCCCCTCCAAAAGGACTTCAGGTATCAAAGCCCTATCTGGGGTTTCTTCTCTTTTTGGTCATTTAATCCCACTAGGACCAGCTTGAGAGTCACTGGACACTTTAACAAAATAACTGTCCACAGTCCTGTTTCTGGCACCTCTTTAACTTTTGCCTGAAGTAGGACATAGTTTGGTCACTGAACATGTTGCTGTTATGGCTTGTTTGAGCTTGCTCAGGGTGGTATTATTCAACAAATGCCTGGACCCTATTCCACAATGCACAAATCTCCTTAATCTCTGAAGAAGGCACCTCCTTAACTCCCACTTCCTCCTCCTTCTCACGTGAATCAATAGCCTCAAATCTGGTCTTATGCTCTTCCAGTTCCAGCTGTTGCAGCTCTTCAGTTGTTAGCTCTACCCTGTGGTCCTCCACCAACTCTTCCACATCCTCGCCACTCACCTCCAAACCCAGGGACTTGCTCAATGCCACAATACCTTCCACAACAGACTCAGAGTCGTCAGGGTCAAGGTCAGTCTCAAACCCTTCAAAATCCCTCTGTTGGACACAACCTGGCCACAATTGTCTCCAAGCAGAGTTCAAAGTCCTGGAAGTCACTCCCTTCCAAGCCTTACCTATAAGGCCTATGCAGTTGAAGATATTAAAGTGATTCTTCCAGAATTCTCTAAGGGTCAACTGAGTGTCCGAGGTTACAGATGACCTGATGGTCCATGGGCTGGAGGAGAGGAGTGGTGTTAGGAGGTAAGAACTTCACTTTTATAAATCTGAAGTCTTCACACAGTAGGTCTTCCATGTTTTGAGGATGTGAAGGAGCATTGTCCAGTAACAGGAGGCACTTGGGGTCCAAACCCTTTTCCTGTAGGTATTTTCTCACACTGGAGCCAAACACTTCATGGATCCACTCACTGAAAAGTTGCTTTGTGACCCATGCATTCTGACTAGCTCTCCACAAGACACACAATCTACTCTTCACAACATTGTGTTTCTTGAACACTCTGGGATTTTCTGAGTGATACACCAGTAAAGGCTTCAATTTAAAATCCCCACTAGCATTACTACACAACATGAGTTAGCCTGTCTTTCATAGGCTTGTGTTCTTGCAGTGCCTTTTCCTCCTGAGTAATGTAGGTCCTGTTGGGCATTTTCTTCCAAAACAGGCCTGTTTCGCCCCAATTGAACACTTGTTCAGGTTTCAATTTTCAGTCTTTATGTAGTCCTGAAACTTGTTTATGAATTTTTTAGCTGCCCGTTTGTCTGAACTGGCAGCCTCACCATGCCTTACCACATTATGTATGCCCACGCTTCTTAAATCTCTCAAACCAGCCTTTGCTTTGGGTTTAAATTCCCTACCACTACAATCAACATTGGTTGCAGGCATTTTCTTTGCAAGATCGGCATGCAACTTCCTTTCCTTTTTACAAATGATTGACTCCAACACACTATCACCCGCCAACTCTTTATCCTTGATCCACACCAGCAACAATTTCCCAATCTCTTAGATTATTTGTGGTCTTTTTTTGGCTAGCATATTAACACCTTTTGAAACATCAGCTTCCTTGATTTGTTCCTTCTTAAGCAGGATAGAAGGAAGTTGACCTGATTTTGCCATATATCCTGGCAAGCCAGACATTTCCACACCATTTCCATTTTTTATTATTTCCTTCTTCGTGTCTACAGTGTTCCCACTTTCTTCACCCCAAAGGGGTACCACTGGGAACTTTTTTGGGACCCATGGTAGCTTATTTCAGTCTCACTTAATGAATAAACTCCAAACAATTATAATTAAGTGTGAAATGCTGAATGAGGTGAGGGTATTGTTCTCTCAAGTGTAAACAACGCAGGACTGGCTCCTCCACGCCTGCCCCTGAGGCCCCCAAGCACGCCTTGGCGGACAGGCCGGACGCACTTGTTCAAACGCAAACAGTGGACTCGGAGAACAGCAAAATTCATTCCAGAAGCCTGCTCAAGTCCCATTACCGAATGAATTTATCCCCCTTAAGAAATAATGTAAATGGTTTTTCATTTCAGACCCCCAAAAATACACTTAAAAAAGCACTTACAATATTATACTTACATAATTGTAGATTTCCGGGTGCTCGTTTTTGGGGGGTCCACTGTTTTTTGTTCGAATGTCGATATCAATTTTTTTGTTCTATTTACGATATGTTCTTTGCCGAGCCGTTCGAATGGGGAGGTCATGTATGAAAACTTTTAATGTTTTTGTATACCGAATAAACATACTCAAGCTTTGTGGCATTGTAAGTTTATTCAGTTATAACAAATACAGTTACATAGATTATCATACAAAGCATGTGTGTGGAGAACCTAGGATAACCCAAAAAAGTCAGACAGAGTGGCTTATTTCCATTAGGGTCCCTGTCCCATAGGTATAATGTAAAAACATTGTAATATGGTACAATTGTACCATACAGTACCTTTTAAATATGGTACCATTGTCCCAAAGGTACCATCAATTTTCCACAAATTTCGTACTTTTTTTTATTACCTTCAGAAAAAGATTTCTACCACTTCATCATAAGAAAACAAAAAAAAGTTTTAGAAAATTTTGGACACTGGCTGTCACTTGAGATTTTCTCGGGACCTGAAAGGGTTTAAAACTCCAAATTTTTGGGGAAATAATGAGTGTACAGTATGTGTATTTTATCTCTCTGGGCGCTTTAAAATCATTTACAGGGGAACCCCCGATTTTTAAAGCACCCAATATCGTACATTTGGATTTAAAACCTTTTTTTTTGCAAAAATTTTGTCCGGTTTCTACCCCCACCCGGAAACCATATCAGAATGTCAGTCCACCCGGGATGCCGCCCCGTGCGTATGTGTCTCAGTCTGGTCTGTCACTTTAAGGAGATTACTGCCTTCCATTGTTTTTTTTGTTTAACTATTGAGTGCGACTGTGAAATACCAACGGGTGTTAATTGGGGAAAAACAGGCCTCTTTTGGAAGAAAATGCCAGGGGGACCTCATCACGCGGGAAAAAAGGCACTAGAACAAGCCTTGAAGGAACTAACTCTTTTTTTCTATGGTAACGTTAGTGGTGTATCCTTGAAAACCAAGTGTTCAAAAAAAACAATTTCAAAAAAAAATTTTTTGTTATGTAAAAAAGTTAAAAAAAGGCAGGGGTCACGGGGAAAATTTTTTCCTTGACTGGGTCCATGAAGTGTTTTTGCGTAAAAAAACCCCTTTGGCCCATAAATTTGCCCCCAAATGCCCCCCGGGTACTGGACAATTTCAGCTCTTCCCAGATTTGGGAAGACCAATTTTTGGGGACTTCAGTTTTATAATTTTTTTTTGGTTTTTTCCTCCCCACACCAACCCTCTCATCCACCCCAACCCAAACAGGTTTTTAATTTTAAAAATAGTATACATAAAAGCAATGTTTAAAAGGTGTTTTGCGACTTCAGACACTAAATTGACCTGGAGAGCCGGGAAAGGAATCATTTAATATCCTCCTTGCAAAAAACCCTTTAAGGTAATTTTTTGGGGCGGGGAGAATTCCCAGGGACTTTGAACTCTGTTTTGGAAAAAATTTCGAATGTGTCCTGGGACAAGGTTTTTAAAGGGTTTTTGGGGCTGCCCCCACATGACAAAAAACCCTGTTGTGGAATCTTTGTGCCCGGGATGTCCAGGGGGTTTGGAGGTGGTTAAAATTGGAAATTTTGGTGGGGGCCCAAAAAGAGCTAACCACTAAAGGGCGCAACCCCTTTCATCTAACAGAAACAGACCTTAGCTGGGGAAAAATTGCTCGGGAGGAGGGGGAAGAGGGGGGAAAGGTGCCTTTTTCCCATTAGGGGACTTTTAAAAAAGTAATGAATTGAAAATTTTGGGAAAATATCCCCCTGACCAAGCTGATACAACCCAATCCCAACATTTTCCATTGCCCTTTTGTCCCATTTTAGGCAAATCTTAAAAAATCCCAGAACGGGCTTCGGGAAACAGTTTTTTTTGGACGGGGGTCCAGTGACCCCTAAAACGGGGCCCAAATTACCAGTAAAAGAAAAAGGGGGAAGTAACCCGGGATGGGGTTTTGAACCTGAAGGCCTTATGGAGGGAGTTTCCCCCTTCCAAACAAAAGCTCTTCGCCTTTTTTTCCAAAAAAGCCAAAGAGCCTTTAAAAAGGTATGTAATAGTGATTTAAATGTTCATTTATCTATTTCATTAGTGCTTTATGTTTTTTTTTCTCATTGTTTTCTGTATGTAAACCATAGTTTTCTTTAAAAAATTATTTTTTTAATATTTTGGATGTCCAAAAAGGGATTAATTTAGTAGTATTTTCATTTTCTTTTGGAAAAATTACTTCTGTTTTTCTTTTTATTTTAGGGGCCCCAACTTCTGGGAAGTATTAAGGGAAAACCAGGGGGTTCCATTGTATTTTAAATTTGGGACGGGGGGCTATGGCTCCACCCCCTGACTTCCACAAATAATACTCCCTCTGCCCCCACATTAATACTACAAATATTTTAATTTATTAATGAATGTACAGGGGCCCCCGCTTTTTCAATTTAATCCGTTTTAGGGGCTTTTTTTAACGGAAATGTTTGAAAGGCATTTAATTTTTCCCCTAAGAAAATGGGAATAACATCTTTAGGGGGGGTGGAAAAAAACCAGTTGTGGGTGTAGGGGGGGGCCCTGGGGGCAGTGGGTAGAAAAGAAAAGGGAAGGCAGCTGGGGTTTATGGGGAAAAAATAGAAATGTTAAAAACAGGGGGGGGATATAATTTAAAAAGGGTTTGGGGCTATTATTTAATAAATGTATGGAAGAGGGGAAAACCCAGGATTGGGAAAAGGGGTGTATTGTTCCTTTGTATAAAAGGGAAAGGGGAAAAAAGAGTGCAAAAATTATGGGGGGAAAAAGTCTTTGAGGTACCTGGTAAAAATGTTTGGGAGAGTTAATTTAAAAATTAAAGTAACAGAAAGCAGGAAAGATGAACAAGGGGGGTTTTGGAAAGGTAGGGGTTGTGGGGCCAAATGTTTACAGTGAAACAAGGTAAAGTATTTGGGTAAGGGTAAAGATGTTTTTTTGGCATTTATGGGTTTGGAAAAGGCTATGATAGGGGAAAAGGGGGTGTGGCCGGGGGTTTTCAGGGTATGGAATAGGAAGGAAAGGGTTTCTGAAACAGTGAAGATTTAAAGAAGGGGTAGTGAAGCTCAGGTTAGAGTGTGTAGGGGGAAGGGGGCTACCCCGAAAAGTGGGGCCCTTTGACAAGGATGTGTGATGTCACCCCTGGTTTTCAATATATTTTTAGATAGGGGTTTTAAGGGGAAGGAATAAAGGGCTTTAAAAGAGGTGTTGGGGTAAAAATAAAAAAAATACAAAAATGGAGTTGTCAAGTTTTTTTGATGACATTTGCTTTTGGGGGAAAACAAAAATGGGTTTCAGGGGGGTTTGGGGAATGAATTTGGTAGGGTGTTAAAAAAAGAAAATTGAAAGTGAATATAGGAAAAGAGTAAGGGGATGAGGATAACAAAAAAAAATAGGTGACCAAAAATTGGATATCAGATTGGAGGGGGAAGTATGGGGAGGGAAGGATTCCCGAATTTGGGAGGGGCATGTGGGGGGGGTGGGTTTTATAAGGAAAGGGGGAATCATAGAATTTATGAGGGGAAAAAGGGAGGGGGCACTTGGGGTCTGTGGGACAAAGAACCTTGTCCATGGGAAAAAAGAGGGAATGATGAAATTTTAGTTTTACCCCAAAGCTCTTTATGGGGTGGGGAAGCATGGGTGATTTAATGTTGAACGGGGGAAGGCTGGAGGCAGGGGAAAGGTCTGCCCGAGGTCAATGTGGGGTTAAAAATAATGGGAAAAAGGGGTTTTGGGAAAATTTGGGGGGAGGGCGGGGTTACCAAAAAATTTTCCCGAGAGCGGGGGGCGGGGTTTGGGTGGGGAATTGAGAGAAGGAACGAGACAGAACTGAGTGATAAACGTGTGGAGGGGAAGGGGGAGGGGTCCTGGGGAAAAGGGTTTGGGGGGAGGGGGAAAGGAAGTTTTTGGCGACGGATTGCAAGCATGTGGGGCGATTTTATAGAGGGAAAGGGGCAAGGTTTTAATTTGACGGGGTTGGAGTGGAGCAAAGAAATTTTTGAAGGATTCAGGAAAGGGGGGACTTGAGTTCTGGGGATGGAAGTACAGTGCGGGACCCCGAAGAGGGTTAATGTTCAGTTTTTTAACTGTAGGAAAGCACCCTCTGGCAAGAATGATGGAGTGAATGATGATGAAAGTTTTTTTTTTTCCCACCCCGCCTTGGTGGGGAAACGCCAATTTTTTAAAAAAAAAAAAAAAAAAAAAAATTTTAAAAAAAATAATTTTTAAAAAAATTAAGCTTTTCCCTAAAAAAACATTAAATATACATGCTGTCTACTAAAAATATTAGTAAATAAAAGCAAGTCTTTTTTTCTTACCATTTTAAATTGTTGATGGCATATGGAAAGAGGGGGGAGGGGAGGAGGGAGGGTTTGTGTTTGGGAAAGGGAAAACCCCCCAGAAGGGCTTTTTAAAAACCCCTTTTGGGTCTTTTCTTTTTCTTTTAATCCCACTAGGGCCAGCTTGGGAGTCACTGGACACTTAACAAAATAACTGTCCACAGTCCTCTGTTTTTGGGCCCTTTCAACATGTTCCTGGAAGGACATTGTTTGGTCACTGAACATGCTGCTGTTA
>WNWK01059105.1:0-10275 GCA_009830355.1 Cherax destructor | reverse complement strand
TATATATATATATATATATATATATATTTTTTCAACAAGTCGGCCGTCTCCCACCGAGGCAGGGTGACCCAAAAAGAAAGAAAATCCCCAAAAAGAAAAAACTTTCATCAACATTCAACACTTTCACCACACTCATACATAATCACTGTCTTTGCAGAGGAGCTCAGATACGACAGCTGAGAAAAGTCCCTCCCAGCTGTCACTATCTCAGACCCCTCCTTTAAAGTGCAGGCATTGTACTTCCCATTTCCAGGACTCAAGTCCAACTAAATCAATTAAATGGTTTCCTGAATCCCTTCACACAATGTTACCCTGCTCACACTCCAACAGATCGTCATGTCCCAAAACCATTCGTCTCCATTCACTCCTATCTAACACGCTCACACATGCTTGCTGGAAGTCCAAGCCCTCGCCCACAAAACCTCCTTTACCCCTTCCCTCCAACCTTTTCTAGGACGACCCCTACCCCGCCTTCCTTCCCCTACAGATTTATACGCTCTCCAAGTCATTCTACTTTGATCCATTCTCTCTAAATGACCAAACCACCTCAACAACCCCTCTTCAGCCCTCTGACAAATACTTTTAGTAACTCCACACCTTCTCCTAATTTCCACATTCCAAATTTTCTGCATAATATTTACACCACACATTGCCCTTAGACAGGACATCTCCACTGCCTCCAGCCTCCTCCTCGCTGCAGCATTTGCAACCCATGCTTCACACCCATATAAGAGTGTTGGTACCACTATACTTTCGTACATTCCCTTCTTTGCCTCCATGGATAAAGTTTTTTGTCTCCACAGATACCTCAATGCACCACTCACCTTTTTTCCTTCATCAATTCTATGGTTAACCTCATCCTTCATAAACCCATCCGCTGACACATAAACTCCCAAATATCTGAAAACATTTACTTCTTCCATAATCCCTCTCTCCAATGTGATATCCAATTTTTCTTTATTTAAATCGTTTGATACCCTCATCACCTTACTCTTATCTATGTTCACTTTTAACTTTCTACCTTTAAACACTCTCCCAAACTCGTCCACTAACATTTGCAACTTTTCTTTAGAATCTCCCATAAGCACAGTATCATCAGCAAAAAGTAACTGTGTCAACTCCCATTTTGCATTTAATTCTCCATAATTTAATCCCACCCCTCTCCCCAACACCCTAGCATTTACTTCTTTTACAACCCCATCTATAAATATATTAAACAACCATGGTGACATTACACAACCCTGTCTAAGACCTACTTTTACCGGGAAGTAATCTCCCTCTCTCCTACACACCCTAACCTGAGCCTCACTATCCTCATAAAAACTCTTTACAGCCTTTACATTGCTCCCCTATCCACTCTATCATATGCCTTTTCTAAATCCATAAATGCAATAAAAACTTCTCTACCTTTATCTAAATACTGTTCACATATATGCTTCACTGTAAACACTTGATCTACACATCCCCTACCCACTCTAAAGCCTCCTTGCTCATCTGCAATCCTACTCTCTGTCTTACCTCTAATTCTTTCAATAATAACCCTGCCATACACTTTACCTGGTATACTCAGTAAACTTATTCCCCTATAATTTTTACACTCTCTTTTATCCCCCTTCCCTTTATATAAAGGAACTATACATGCTCGCTGCCAATCCCTAGGTACCTTCCCCTCTTTCATACATTTATTAAACAAAAATACCAACCACTCCAGCACTATATCCCCCCCTGCTTTTAACATTTCTGTCATGATTCCGTCAATTCCAGCTGCTTTACCCCCTTTCATTCTACGTAATGCCTCATGCACCTCCCCCACACTCACATCCTGCTCTTCTTCACTCCTAAACGATGTTGTACCTCCCTGGCCAGTACATGAAATTATCGCCTCCCTCTTTTCATCGACATTTAAAAGTTCCTCAAAATATTCCCGCCATCTACCCAATACCTCCAGCTCCCCATCTACTAACTCCCCTACTCTGTTTTTAACTGACAAATCCATTCGTTCCCTAGGCTTTCTTACCTTGTTTATCTCACCCCAAAATTTTTTCTTGTTTTCAGCAAAATTTCTTGACAGAGCCTCTCCCGTTCTTTCATCCGCTCTTCTTTTGCACACTCTCACCACTCTCTTCACCTTTCTTTTACTCTCCATATACTCGGCTCTTCTACTAACACTTGTGTTTTGTAAAAACCTCTCATAAGCTACCTTTTTCTCTTTTATCACACCCTTTACTTCTTCATTCCACCACTCACTCCTCTTTCCTCCTGCACCCACCCTCCTATAACCACAAACTTCTGCCCCACATTCTAATACTGCATTTTTAAAACTATCCCAACTCTCTTCAACCCCCCCACTACTCCTACTTGCACTAGCTCACCTTTCTGCCAATAGTTGCTTATATCTCACCCTAACTTCCTCCTCCCTTAGTTTATACACTTTTACCTCTCTCTTACTTGCTGTTGCCATTTTCTTTTTGTCCCATCTACCTTTTACTCTAACTGTAGCTACAACCAAATAATGATCTGATATATCCGTTGCCCCTCTATAAACATGTACATCCTGAAGCCTACTCATCAACCTTTTATCCACCAATACATAATCCAACAAACTACTTTCCTTACGTGCTATATCATACCTTGTATATTTATTTATCCTCTTTTTCATATATATATATATTTTATATACAGTGGTACCCCGACTTACGATATTTTTTCATTATTTTGTATGTGAATATTTTTTTGTGGAACGGATTAATTGTATTTACATTACAGTGGTCCCTCGGTTTTCGCCGAAAATTCATTCCAGAATGCTGCTCAAGTGCCATTACCGAACGAATTTACTTCCTTAAGAAATAATGTCACGTATGTTAGTCTATTTCAGACCCCCAAAAATACACTTGCAACAGCACTTACGAAAATACTCTTACATAACTGTTCGAGTTTGGAGTTGCACGAAAACCGAGGGACCACTGTATTTCTTATGGGAAATAAGGGTACAAATTTCGTAAACTTTGTGTTAATTAATAGCTCCTGGAACAGATTAATTACGAAACTCTGGGGTCCACTGTAGTGTACAAGTACACAGTAGTGCCATACTCCCAGAGGGGAACTTAGGCCTAAGTTCGTGTGAAATTACAAAAGAGAACAAACATTTGTCAGAGGAAAGAAAGTCTCCCTGAAAATAAGGTGTAGATACAGTGGTCCCTCGGTTTTCGTGTTTAATCCGTTCCAGAGGGAGGCACTAAAACTGAAACACACGAAAACTGAAGCCATTTTCCCCATAAGAAATAATGGAAATTCAATTAATCCGTTTCAGACACCCAGGTAGGATTGCTGGTGTCTTTTTTCTGTCTCATAAACACGCTGGATAACAGGTATATCTAGCTACTTCTACTTACACTTTAGGTCACACTACACTGGCATACACATGCATATATATACATACACACATCTAGGTTTTTCTTCTTTTTCTTAATAGCTCTTGTTCTTTTTATTTTCTCTATTGTCCATGGGGAAGTGGAAAAGAATCTTTCCTCCGTAAGCCATGCGTGTCGTATGAGGCGACTAAGATGCCGGGAGCAATGGGCTAGTAACCCCTTCTCCTGTACAAATCCACTAAAAACAAGAAGAAGAAAAACTTTATAAAATTGGGTTGTCTGAATGTGCGTGGATGTAGTGCGGATGATAAGAAAGAGATGATTGCCGATGTTATGAATGAAAAGAAGTTGGATGTCCTGGCCCTAAGCGAAACAAAGCTGAAGGGGGTAGGTGAGTTTCAGTGGGGAGAAATAAATGGGATTAAGTCAGGAGTATCTGAGAGAGTTAGAGCTAAGGAAGGGGTAGCAATAATGTTGAAGGATCAGTTATGGAAGGAAAAGAGGGAATATAAATGTGTAAATTCAAGGATTATGTGGATTAAAATAAGGGTCGGATGCGAAAAGTGGGTCATAATAAGCGTGTATGCACCTGGAGAAGAGAGGAGTGTAGAGGAGAGAGAGAGATTTTGGGAAATGTTAAGCGAATGTATAGGAACTTTTGAACCAAATGAGAGAGTAATTGTGGTAGGGGACCTAAATGCTAAAGTGGGAGAAACATGCAGAGAGGGTGTGGTAGGTAAGTTTGGGGTGCCAGGTGTAAATGATAATGGGAGCCCTTTGATTGAACTTTGTATAGAAAGGGGTTTAGTTATAGGTAATACATATTTTAAGAAAAAGAGGATAAATAAGTATACAAGATATGATGTAGGGCGTAATGACAGTAGTTTGTTGGACTATGTATTGGTAGATAAAAGACTGTTGAGTAGACTTCAGGATGTACATGTTTATAGAGGGGCTACAGATATATCAGATCACTTTTTAGTTATAGCTACAGTGGGAGTAAAAGGTAGATGGGATACAAGGAAAATAGAATCAGTAAGTAAAAGAGAGGTGAAGGTTTATAAACTAAAAGAGGAGGCAGTTAGGGTAAGATATAAACAACTATTGGAGGATAGATGGGCTAGTGAGAGTGTAGGCAATGGGGTCGAAAATGTATGGGGTAGATTTAAAAATGTAGTGTTAGAGTGTTCAGCAGAAGTTTGTGGTTACAGGCGAGTGGGTGCGGGAGGGAAGAGGAGCGATTGGTGGAATGATGATGTAAAGAGAGTAGTAAGGGAGAAAAGTTAGCATATGAGAGGTTTTACAAAGTAGAAGTGATGCAAGGAGGAAGAGTATATGGAGAGAAAAGAGAGGTTAAAAGAGTGGTGAAGCAATGTAAAAGAGAGCAGATGAGAGAGTGGGTGAGATGTTATCAGCAAATTTTGTTGAAAATAAGAAAAAGTTTTGGAATGAGATTAATAAGTTGAGGAAGCCTAGAGAACAAATGGATTTGACAGTTAAAAATAGGAGAGGAGAGTTATTAAATGGAGAGTTAGAGGTATCGGGAAGATGGAGAGAATATTTTGAGGATTTGTTAAATGTTGATGAAGACAGGGAAGCTGTGATTTCGTGTGGAGGGCAAGGAGGAATAACATCTTGTAGGAGTGTGGAAGAGCCAGTTGTGGTTGTAGGGGAAGTTCGTGAGGCAGTGGGTAGAATGAAAGGGGGTAAGGCAGCTGGGATTGATGGGATAAAGATAGAAATGTTAAAAGCAGGTGGGGATATAATTTTGGAGTGGTTGGTGCTATTATTTAATAAATGTATGGAAGAGGGTAAGGTACCTAGGGATTGGCAGAGAGCGTGTATTGTTCCTTTGTATAAAGGCAAAGGGGACAAAAGAGAGTGCAAAAATTATAGGGGAATAAGTCTGTTGAGTGTACCTGGTAAAGTGTATGGTAGAGTTATTATTGAAAGAATTAAGAGTAAAACAGAAAGCAGAATAGCAGATGAACAAGGGGGCTTTAGGAAAGGTAGGGGGTGTGTAGACCAAGTGTTTACAGTGAAACATATAGGTGAACAGTATTTGGATAAGGGTAAAGATGTTTTTGTGGCATTTATGGATTTGGAAAAGGCATATGATAGGGTAGATAGGGGGGCAATGTGGCAGATGTTGCAGGTGTATGGAATAGGAGGAAGGTTACTGAAAGCAGTGAAGAGTTTTTATGAGGATAGTGAGGCTCAGGTTAGAGTGTGTAGGAGGGAAGGGGACTATTTCCCAGTAAAAGTGGGCCTTAGACAAGGATGTGTGATGTCACCGTGGTTGTTCAATATATTTATAGATGGGGTTGTAAGAGAAGTGAATGCGAGGGGCTTGGCAAGAGGTGTTGGGCTAAAAGATAAAGAAGCAAATACAAAGTGGGAGTTGTCACAGTTGCTTTTGCTGATGACACTGTGCTTTGGGAGATTCTGAAGAGAAGCTGCAGAGGTTGGTGGATGAATTTGGTAGGGTGTGTAAAAGAAGAAAATTGAAAGTGAATATAGGAAAGAGTAAGGTGATGAGGATAACAAAAAGAATAGGTGACGAAAGATTGGATATCAGATTGGAGGAGAGAGTATGGAGGAGGTGAATGTATTCAGATATTTGGGAGTGGACATGTCTGCGGATGGGTCTATGAAGGATGAGGTGAATCATAGAATTGATGAGGGAAAAGGGTGAGTGGAGCACTTCGGAGTCTGTGGAGACAAAGAACCTTGTCCATGGAAGTAAAGAGGGAATGTATGAGAGTATAGTTATACCAACGCTCTTATATGGGTGTGAAGCATGGGTGATGAATGTTGCAACGAGGAGAAGGCTGGAGGCAGTGGAGATGTCATGTCTGAGGTCAATGTGTGGTGTGAATATAATGCAGAGAATTCGGAGTTTGGAAATTAGGAGGAGGTGTGGGATTACCAAAACGATTGTCCAGAGAGCTGAGGAGGGGTTGTTGAGATGGTTTGGACATGTAGAGAGAATGGAACGAGACAGAGTGACTTCGAGAGTGTATAAATCTGTAGTGGAGGGAAGGCGGGGTAGGGGTCGGCCTAGGAAAGGTTGGAGGGAGGGGGTAAAGGAAGTTTTGTGTGCGAGGGGCTTGGACTTCCAGCAAGCATGTGTGAGCGTATTTGATAGGAGTGAATGGAGGCATATGGTTTTTAATACTTGACGTGCTGTTGGAGTGTGAGCAAAGTAACATTTATGAAGGGATTCAGGGAAACCGGCAGGCCGGACTTGAGTTCTGGAGATGGGAAGTACAGTGCCGGCACTCTGAAGGAGGGGTGTTAATGTTGCAGTTTTATAACTGTAGTGTAAAGCACCCTTCTGGCAAGACAGTGATGGAGTGAATGATGATGAAAGTTTTTCTTTTTCGGGCCACCCTGCCTTGGTGGGAATCGGCCGATGTGTTAATAAAAATAAAAAATAAAAAAAATACAGAAAAGAATAACAAATAAATATAAAGCACTAATAACATGTATAAATGAACATTTAACATCACACTTACTTTTATTGGCGACTCTTGTTGGTGTATGGAAGATGGAGAGGAGAGAGGGAGGCGAGTTTATTGTTGGGAGGCAGGACAAAATGCTTCAATTTGACACTAATATCAGCTCTACGGCTTATTTATCTATCACAATTCATCTAATATGACATAATAAACAATATAAATAACATAAAAACGTGATATACACTCTAGAATGAATAAAATATGTGTCTCATTACGAATGTGGTGGCGGGCATACTCGGTCCAGCTATGAAAACATCTTCCTATTCTTTCATCCTTCAGACGCATTAGTATAAGAGAAAACGGAGTTTGTAATGCTAACTGCATTAGATCACTTATTTCCAGTCGCTTCAAGGTGTGAACAGAAATCATTCCTGTCCAGGCTGGCTGGTAACAACAACAGCAGCAGCAGCAACAACAACAACTGGTTTGTTGACAAAACTACCGAAACTTCTACACTCTCATTCTCTCTCGTTTATTTATTTAATCTTGTTTACTCACCTCTCACTCTACATTAAGACTGCCTCTTACCACCACTGCCTCTCACCACCACTGCCTCTTACCACCACTGCCTCTCACCACCACTGCCTCTTACCACCACTGCCTCTCACCACCACTGCCTCCCATCACCACTGCCTCTCATCACCAGTCTCACCACCACTGCCTCTCATCACCACTGCCTCTCACCACCACTGCCTCTCACCACCACTGCCTCTCACTACCACTGCCTCTACCACCGCTTCTTTCCAGTCGCTTCAAGGTGTGAACAGAAATCATTCCTGTCCAGGCTGGCTGGTAACAACAACAACAGCAGCAGCAGCAGCAACAACAACAACTGGTTTGTTGACAAAACTACCGAAACTTCTACACTCTCATTCTCTCTCGTTTATTCATTTAATCTTGTTTACTCACCTCTCACTCTACATTAAGACTGCCTCTTACCAACACTGCCTTTCATCACCACTGCCTCTAACACTGTCTCAACCAACAAACAAGCACCACTGCCTCTCACCACCACTGCCTCTCACCACCACTGTCTCTCACCACCACTGCCTCTCACCACCACTGCCTCTCACCACCACTGCCTCTCACCACCACTGCCTCTCACCAACATTGCCTCTCATCACCACTGCCTCTCACCACTCCTCATCACCACTGCCTCTCACCACCACTGCCTCTCACCACCACTGCCTCTCACCACCACTGCCTCCCATCACCACTGCCTCTCACCACCACTGCCTCTCACCACCACTGCCTCCCATCATCACTGCCTCCCATCATCACTGCCTCTCATCACCACTGCCTCTCACCACTTTGCTACGATTATTTTCTTTAATTCTATGGTGTTCCTCACTTTTTTTACCAAAGGACTGACACTAGGAGCTATCTTTGGGCTCATGGTGGCATATTTAGCAGTCACACACAATAATCAAGGGCCAAAAACAATGGATTCTTAAGAAATGTTTTGTATGAACTCGCAGGATAATGTTCACTCAACAAGAAACAATGCTACACTGCCTGAGAATGTGCGTGGGAGGCGGGCTTGTGGGCTTTGTATGTGCGTTGGGCACTGGACAGGGTTCCGGGACCAAGCACGAAAACGGAGGGAACACACGAAAACAGAGGGCAATTTTCCACGAAAAAACTACACGAAAACTGAAATACACGAAAACAGAGATACACGAAAACCGAGGGACCACTGTATAACTGTTATAGTGAATATCACAGTGGTGCTATAGTATACAGATACGTTAATAAATGTTAAAGTGAAGTGTTAAGCCTAACGAGTTTCGTGTTTGAAATCAGTTGCCAGCGGTCGTCGGGTCCTTACCACGCAGGTCAGCTGTATTGATAATTTTAATCTGCTTGTGTACCTGACCAAAATCTAGTGATTACATTGATATAAAAGAATTTATATCGAATACGAATAGGTGCACAATCTTGAGAAAATACGTAAATTGTCCAGCTTGAAAAAATACAATAAGCAGTGTCGAGTTGTGAGTTGTCAGTGAATGATTTCAACAACATAAGTCCGTATATCATCCAGTCAACCATAGTGAAAAACAACAGTTTGTGGTGGAAGTAGAAAAAACTAGAAAAACTAAACCCAGTACAGTGATCCATAAGTGCCTAAAACCCCAGGTGGTAAACCAGGGTGAGGTTAACCAGGGTGCCAGAAGTAAACAGGGTGCCAGAGGTAAACCAAGGTGCCAGAGGTACGGCCGTCCGTCATAGTAGGAGCTGCCAGAAGCACCGGATTTTTTCTCCAACACGCAAGTCATACTTTTTGTATCAAACTGATCATTATTACTCTGTTTGATCATCTTCCAGTGGTCTGTCTTGAGTAACCCAAAATATCCCTACAGGATCCATTAAATAAGTGATACTGGATTGTGTCAGATCCAAGAAATAAGGGAACAAATGACCGGATTCAAAACTGGTATCCTCGTCCAGATTCAATAAGCAGACGGAGTTTTAAGTGGCCTTATCAAACACCCAAACAATAACAATAACTTAAAGCAGTAAGATTGTACAAACACTTACACATGAAAATAAAATAGATACGATATAAATAGACGGATCACTATTTCAGGGAAGCTATTAGTAGAATATACAGTAAAACAACCAACAAAATCAATCATGAAACCTGTGTAATATGCAACCAAACAAACAAACGTTCCACTGGATGGATTACATGCAACTCCTGTGGTAAATGGAGATACGCTCCTTGTGCAGGCATTCAGGAATCAACTATATGAGATATTAAACCAGAAAAATGTTTTTGGGTATGCCGAAATGAGACCGAACTGTGGAATAAAATCACATTGATGTTAAAAGATGACAACATCAAATTGGCCTTCATAAAAAACATGACAGCACTCTATAACAGTTGGGAAAGTAAGAAATCTGGGCCAGATGGTGCTATCGCCTTTGGTACAGATGGTGCCCTGGTAGACAGTAACTGTAAGAATGGAGAAATATATGATGGTGACCTGAAGGGGGACAAGGGCTCCCGTGGGGAAACAGGTGTAGACAAGGACACACAAAAACTAATGCTACAAACTAGCAATACCACGGTAGATAGAGTAAACCGGGGGATGTCCTGGGAAATACTGAAGATAAATTAGTAGAAACTGATGAAGGTTCCATTGTTAGCACTAGTGCTGAAGATAGAAATGAGACAGGAACACACCCACCAATAGGGAATACAATGGGGAACACAGTCACAAAAAATCAGGGGAAACGGAAACCAGGCCTGTGTGAATATTATGCACTTGGTATCTGCAGGCATGGAATATCTGGGAAATCAGATGGGACATGCAATTATGATCACCCCAGAAAATGTCGTGCCCATATGAAAACAGGAAAATGCAACCTCCCATCCT
>WNWK01059104.1:0-10276 GCA_009830355.1 Cherax destructor | reverse complement strand
AAGGAAACAATACATCCAGTATTGATCCCCAAGAATCATTGGCTAACAAGACTGATTATTCAGAATGCCCACAGTAACGTGTTACATGGTGGTGTAGCTGACACTCTTTGTCATACACGACAATCCTACTGGATACCTCAAGGTCGACAAAGTGTGAAGAAACAAATCAGAGACTGTATTACTTGTCGTCATTATGATATGAGAGTATGTCAGTATCCAGGTCCACCTCCATACCCTTCAGAAAGAGTATGTCATGTCACTCCATTTGAGGTGACAGGTGTAGATTACACGGGACCAATAATTTTAACTAAAACAGTTGACAAAGTTCCTATAAAGGTGTACATCTGTTTGTTCACCTGTGCTACGACTAGAGCAGTACATCTAGAAGTAGCCACTGATATGTCTGCTGAAACCTTTATCAAATTATTTAGAAGGTTTGCAGCCAGAAGGGCATGTCCCAGGCTGATGATATCAGACAATGCAACGAATTTTGTTGCTGGTGCTGCTTACATAAACAAGATTTTTGAGCAGCCAGAAGTACAACAGATGCTGAATCAACGAAATTGTCGTTGGAGATTCATTCCTCCTAAATCCCCATGGCACGGCGGATTTTACGAAAGAATGATAGGCATTGTAAAATGTTGTTTAAGGAAGACTCTTCATCGTCAGAGAATCGACTTAGAAGAATTTCGTACAGTCGTAACTGAAATAGAAAATAGAGTCAACAACAGACCTTTAACGTATGTTACCGATGATCTGGACAATTTAGAAGGGTTAAGTCCATCTCATTTACTACATGGTAGAAGGCTCGAACCTGTTCCTCACATGAATGATAAAGAAATCATAGAGGATCCTACTCATTTCGAACCTGAACAACTCAGACGTAAATTCAAACACCTTAATAAAGTGATTGAACGCATTTTTCGCATTTTTTGCGAACAAGCAACACACACTTTCTTGAAACAGCTACCATTAATCTTTTGATATAATACTGTCTTAGTCTCTTGATGATTCACCAATACATGTAAGTTTTCCATACATTATCTGCTTGCTATTCGTGTATGTTCATTCATACCTTGATGTATTATACCCTTGTGGAAGTGAAAGGTTTTTACTAAATTATAACTTCACCGGCAGATCGTGGAGAATCCCGTACTTAATTAACCAGGAGTTGTAGAGTTTACTGGGGAAGTGGACGAATTGAATACTACCTCAGGAGTTGTAGTTTACTGGGGAAGTGGACGAATTGAATACTACCTCATGCTCTTACAAGGAGAACCAGAGAACCTTTGTTTCAATACTTCTTCTATGTCACTTGTTCTTTATTCATTTAGCTCGCATGCTTTTTGCTCCCAGGGTTACGTCCTCTTTTTAACATTATTACCCAGGTGGGCAGCAATGACTAGCTACTCTTACTTTTATTTGTTTTTGACTCTTTTCTCTATATTTACTCCATACTTGCAGTCAGTTAGGTGATACTTTATTCCCCTTTCTCTATGGAGCTTCCTACCCCAGTCAACACTGCTGCATGGCTGTCAGCTGGTGGTTGGGATTTTTTTCCCTTCGTAATCTTTGTATTCTATACTATTGTTATTACTACCACACTGGTGAACAAATGGTAGGATATATATTTTATATCTACTAAAGTGTATTTATTCCCAATTTGACTGCCACATTGTTCTGTAATAATAATTTAATCAATTTAAGCTTTGTACTCATATGGGTCATGTGTTGGGGGTAGGGATATGCAGGGATAGGAATATGCAATGATCAGAAGCTAGTGAATGGTAGGGATGCATTAGGGTAGGAGATAGTCGACGAAGAGGTTAGTGCAAGAGTAAAATTTAAATCATAGTGCAATTGGTTAGCGTCCATCAAAAACCCAAAGAGAGTTTCTTTATCAGTGAGGAAGTCAGAGTGAATGTGTTGGGTGGTCTAGGCAGAAGTAAATCTTGCGTGCCCACTGACAGACAGGACAGTCTATAATGATATGGTAGGCTGACAGTGCAACCTGACAGTCCGTGTAGAGTGGCGCCGGTCATTTCTCTTTGTGGTATCCGTGAGTGAGTCACGAGTGTCCGATACATAAGCATGAGAATACAGCTTCGTAAACCCTACAGTGGTGGGAAGATGAAGGCCAGAATCCCTATCATGGTTTTATAGAAAACAATTTATTGTAGTCTAACTAGGATTAATATTGTTGCCAGCAGTTGCGAAGTTGTTGAGAGAACACTGAAGATAGTCCGAGAAAGGAATACCCTCCAAGGAAAATTGGAAGGTCATGAATATCTCACCGAGCAGTTGAGTCTGCTTGTTCACTCACTTAAACATCGACGGGTTCAGGACCCAGCAAAATATGAAGGCTTTGTATTTACTAGATATGTGATATAACCAAAGTTGTATTTGAAGAAGGATGGGATGAAGGGAGTCGAATTTCTGAATATTTTGTAACACTTTGGGAGTCCGACAGCTACGAATGACGAGGTGGACTTGGCTGTAATATGTGCAATGAGAATCGTATGTAACTGCTGTAAAAATACTGACCAACTCTAGTAATGACCTTAGATTGCCCTACTCTTTTGACTGCCGCCCTCAGGATCGGGTGTAAAATAAAACTATCTAATTAACAAAGTCACCAACGAAATTTCAGGTGGCTGTGACAGAAACCAGTGATCCTGACCACAGTGATCCTGACCACAGTGATCCTGACCACAGTGATCCTGACCACAGAGATCCTGACCACAGTGATCATGACCACAGTGATCATGACCACAGAGATCCTGACCACAGTGATCCTGACCACAGTGATCCTGACCACAGTGATCCTGACCACAGTGATCCTGACCACTGATCCTGACCACAGGGATCCTGACCACAGAGATCCTGACCACAGTGATCCTGACCACAGTGATCCTGACCACAGTGATCCTGACCACAGTGATCCTGACCACTGATCCTGACCACAGTGATCCTGACCACAGAGATCCTGACCACAGTGATCCTGACCACAGTGATCCTGACCACAGAGATCCTGACCACAGTGATCCTGACCACAGTGATCCTGACCACAGTGATCCTGACCACAGTGATCCTGACCACAGAGATCCTGACCACAGTGATCCTGAAAACAGTGATCCTGACCACAGTGATCCTGACCACAGTGATCCTGACCACAGTGATCCTGACCACAGTGACAAAAATTAGGAGTAATATACTATAATTAAATGAGATATTAAATGTGTTAAGGGGAGTTACTGCTACACAAATTGTCTTCAATATTGAATTTACTTGTCATATTACCTGCTAAGCTTTTCATGATTTTCTATAATTAAACCAAAACTCTTACTGTTGCGTGTTTACATAAACCTTTTAGCGTTGTACTCCATTATTCATATACGTGATTTAGTATTAATTTATTTTGGACTTGACGAAAGTATACCTTAGTATATCTTAGCTAACTGCTTATAAGTGAAAGTGTGGGAGTGTCCAGTAGCTTGATCGCTAGCGCACTCAGCTCACACACTGAGGTCCGGAGATCGAATCTCCTCCGGTATGGCTGGAAAACATTAGGGACGTGTTTCCATAAGACACCTGTCCATGTTCACCCATCAGTATAAAATGGGTACCTGGGTGTTAGTCGACTGGTTTGGGTCGCATCCTGGGACAAAACTGACCTAATTTGCGGGAAATGCTCAGCATAACAAGCGGCTTTCTATCTAGTATTATGTCACTGATGTCAGCTAGGTCTGTATACCTTGTACATGTACTTGTAGTAAATAAAGATATTATTATTATTATATTATTATTAAAGTGATTTTTTTAACCAGCACTTTATATGCTAGCTATTGTTTTCATGTTATATATTTTCCAAAGCGAATATTTAGTAAAATAATTAAAATTATATTAAATAATAGTAAAATATGGGCATATACATAGAGGTGTATAACTCTCAGTGATTATACGGTGAGAGTTGTTTATAATCCCTACTTTAGGGCTTAAGGTACAGGTGACCTGCAGTTAATATAATTTAAACTTAACCAGAAAGGCATAAAAGGTTTGAAGTAAGAATGAATAAAAAATAAATTAGATAACCTTTTCCTTGAAGGCGGTGGCTGTGGTAGGTGGTAGCTGGGCGCCACCTGAAGAGAAACTTACGACGGAGGAGATGTCGTAGTGTTTCAGGAAGGGCATCTCTACCAGAAACTTGGCCAGGTGGGGAACAATTGGGCAAAATGTCACCTGCCACAAAAATCAAGTACGGAAAACTTTAGATAATCGTAGAAATATTAACGTTTTATAATATACATCTGCAGAATTTCAGATGAAGTTTGAGTATAATCAAAATATGATCTATGTTTACCTTGAAATTCTGAATAGTCTCAAGAAATTTTCTGGCTCTGAATCTTTGGACGAAAACAGCAGTGCCACCATATTGAAGACAGAGATGGAGCATAAAGTGACCATAGCTGTGGCACACGGGAATCACAAGGAGGACCACCTTGAAGCTTGCATTATTTGGCACTGTCCCCGGTGGAATGGCACTGGCCTCACACCTGGTGATCAAGTATTACATTGAGATTTTTCTTTAGAAATATCAGAAATATCTATGAGGTAACTGATCTTGGTCAAAAGCTCTAGCTCAGTGGAATTTCACCCTCCTCCTTTTCCTGAAACTTTTCAAGGGTGGGATTAAATTATGGAAATCAAATACAAAATGAGAGTTGTCACAGTTACTTTTTGCTGATGATACTGTGCTTTTGGGAGATTCTAACGAGAAGTTGTAAAGGTTAGTGGACGAGTTTGGGAGGGTGTAAAGAAAGTTGAACGTGAACATAGATAAGAGTAAGGTGATGAGGGTATCAAACGAGTTAGGTAAAGAAAAATTGGATATCACATTGGAGGGAGGGATTATGGAAGAAGTGAATGTATTCAGATATTTGGGAGTAGATATGTCAGCAGATGGGTTTATGAAGGACGAGGTTAACCATAGAATTTATGAAGGAAAAAAGGTGAGTGGGGCATTGAGGTATCTGTGGAGACAAAAGAACGGTATACTTGGAGGCAAAAAAAGGGAATGTACGAGAGTATAGTGGTACCAACACTCATATATGGGTGTGAAGCTTGGGTTGTAAATGCTGCAGCGAGGAGAAAGTAAGTAAGTTTATTCAGGTATACACAAATACCATTAAATACCTTAATATTATACACTGTAGGAGATATATGTTATTATACTATAAAGAATATATACTAGGAATAAGGTAAAAGAGTTATTTACATTTACATGTGTGTTAGCTAAAAATAAAAATCATTCTCCTCCTTTCTGTCGCTACATTCATTAGGTACCTTTTGGTTCTCTTCTTGAACTGGTTCATGCTATGACTGGCTTTGACATGTGCAGGCAGTCTGTTCCATTCCTTTATTGCTGTACAATAAAAGGTGTTTGAAGCCTGGCCACTGACTGTGGGTACTACAAAGTTGTGCTCTCTCCCCCTAGTACTATGTCTGTTTTGGTTCCCAGCCTTGACAAAATTGGCAGCAAGATATTCTGGACTCTGTGAGCAATTTTATAAACTTGATTCAATTTAAGTTGTTTTACTCTGTCTTCAATATTCAGCATATCCAATTGTTGTAATTCATCCTGGCCTACATGTTCTCTTGGTCCCAGGTCCAGGATGAATCTTACCATTTTGTTCTGGGTGATTTGCAGTTTATCTTTCAGTTTTTTTTGTCAAGGCAGAGTACCATGAAGAGCAAGCGTAGTCCATATGACATTGTATAAGAACTAGACATAGGGTCCTGCGAGCCTCAGTAGGTAGACACTGTGCTTGTCTGTACAGGAATTTCAGTCTGATATTCGCTTTCTTTACTACACTGTTCCCTATCAATTCTCCTGACATGCATGGGTCAAAGGGATTCCCAGATATTTTACTGAGGAAACTGAAGTGATGGATTCCCCATTACACCGGACATGCTATCGGCAGTGGTTTTTATTCTGTTTTGTTGATTTTGACAATTTGTTTCTTATTGTTAAGATATTACTTAAACCAGTCTATGGAACTTATGCCGATAGCTTGAAGTTTCTTACATAATACATTGTGGTTGACAGTATCGAAGGCCTTTTTCAAGTCTAAAGTTACCATTCTTATGAGGTTCCCTATCGACATTTCAGTTCTCATGTAATCCATCAGATTAATTAGGAGGTGTCGGTTGAGTAAGATCTCCTAAAGCCTGATTGGTAACTATGAAGAATGTTGTTGTCACTAAGATATTTAACTACTTGACAGTACACCGCCCTCTTTAGAATTTTGGATATTACACTGAGTATATTAACAGGCCTATAGTTGCTGACATCAGACCTACTATTTTTATTGAAGATAGGAGTAAGTCTGGCCTCCTTGAACCCCTCTGGTACTGTATTAGTGGTGATGGACAAATTTATTATGTGATCAATGGGGATTGCCAGTTCAGATGCACCATCTTTTAGGAATTTAGACGGGATGTTATCTGGGCCGGTGCTCTTAGTTGGGTTTAACCTGCTTAGTTCTTTTGCACGAAGTCATGAGATACACTTACTAGTCGACAACTGTTTGGAGTTACCCCTTTATTGGTATAGTATGTTTTGAACTTATCAGAGTCTGTGTTAAAGGTATTTGATGCAGCTGGTAGCTTACTTACTAGTGTTGATGCGACAGTTGTGTAGTATGAATTTTAACAATTTGCCACTTTAGTTGTTTCATGGCATACCGCGTTATCGACATTTAGTACTATGTTAGATCTATCTACGGGTTTATGGCTATACCCCAACTGTTTTAGTTAAGTTGCCAGAGCTTTCTAGGTTATTTGTACCTTCGGTTTGAGCAATAGTGCCTAGCCTTTGCGCCTTTATAAGCCTCTGCACTCTGTTCCTCACCCTTGGAATTCATTTAGCGCTGCAACATCCTGTCTGTTTGCCTTAAATCTTTTATCAACTGGTCTCTGAATTTCATATTATCTAATATCTCAGTAGTCATCCAGGTTCAGTTCTTCGTTTAATCTTAACCTCTTTAACTGGTGCAATATTATCAAGTGATGGCAGCATTGTTTTGAATTTTTCCCTATATCATTTACGTCCGTGCCACTTGTTATCAATGACCAGTCACAATTGTAGCATATTTACTAGCAAGTTTCTTTATTGTAGTTTCTAGTTGACCTAATTTTATTGTCCTGTGTAGGCCTATCCGTTCCCTAGTAATTTTCCTGGTACAGTAAATGATGAAATGATCACTAAGGCCTGTGGTAATGACGCCTGACTGACTAATAAGCCTCAGGGCGGTTACAAAGTATGTGGTCAATTAGTGTGGCTGGAGAACTGTGTGATCTGGGTTGGTGTACACTAGTTGAGTGTAACTATTTAAATCCAGAATTTGCTTATACTGTTATTTTGCTGTTGAAAACAGATGTTGAAGTCTCCCAGTATTACTGTCTCCACATTGTTATCAAGTCCGGACAATTCTCTCGGAAAGTCCTCTAAGAACTAGTCATGGGTGGGAGGGCGATAACTAGTCTCTACTAAGATGGGTTTGGTCTTGGGAAGCAACTCTTCAAACCATAGAATCTCCAGTTTATTGTCATTTAAATCAGGTCTTGATTATAGGCTAAGTCGTTCATTATGTAGGCACATACCCCACCACCTTTCTATTCCTATCTAAGTGTTTTATATTGTAACCTTCTATTTTGACCTCGTCGTCAGTCACCGTATCATCCAACCAGGATTCCGAGATGGATATAACTGCTGCCTCTAGTTCTGTTAGCTAGAATCCTAATCTCTGCCAATTTTGGAAGAAGTGATCTTGGCATTGACATGAATAAAGTGAAGGCCTGTTTTCCTAAGACAATCATAATCATCAATATATGGCAAGGGGTCATTAGCATTAAAAATAGGTAAATCAATGTCATCATTGAGCAAGGGTAACTGTGCCAAAGTGCATTTGTTACAAATAAAATGAAATCTGGCACCATTAATATAATTGAACACACATCCATTATGCACTTACCCCTTACACATTTTGCATACGGTAAGTTTACTGTTCTTTTTTTCGTACCTTGTAGTACAGTGTATACATATGTCTGGTGGTGTCTGAGATATTAATAATGGCTCTGTTGTCTCACACATTGACCTATCTGTGCATTACATATAGAGAGTTAAGGTTATCATTCCAAGCTACTAGACCGTCATTATCCCCATGATTTATCTGTCTGTTTTGTACCTGTTACCTGGAGTTTACCTGGAGAGACCCCAGGGTCAACGCCCCTGCGGCCCGGTCTGTGACCAGGCCTCATGTTGGACCAGAGCCTGATCAACCAGGCTGTTACCGCTGGCCGCACGCAGTCCAACGTACGAACCACAGCCTGGTCAGGTACCGACTTTAGTTCGTCCAGTGCCTGCTTGAAGACAGCCAGGGTTTGCTGGTAATCCCCTGATGCAGCGCGTTGGAGGCAGTTGAACAATCTTGGGCCCCTGACACTTATTGTGTTGTTCCTCAACGTGCTAGTGGCACCCCTGCTCTTCATTGGGGGATGCCATATCGCCTGCCGAGTCTTTTGCTTTCGTAGGAGTATTTTCGTGTGCAAGTTTGGTACTAATCCCTCGAGAATTTTCCATGTGTATATAATATTGTATCTCTCCCACCTGCGTTCTAGAGAGTACAGGTTTAGGAACTTCAAGGGTTCCCAGTAATTGAGGTGGTTTATCGCAGTTATGCGTGCCAAGGTTTCGCACATTTTCGGTCAGTTTTTACCCCCCTTTAAAAAAGGGAGTTGGGGGAATTTCCAGCCTAGATAGAACAAGGATCTTAAAAAGGGCAACATGGGCTTGGCATCCCTGGTTTTGAAGGTTTCATTATCCATCCTGTCATTTTTCTAGCAGATGCAATAGCTAGGGGGATATGGTCCTTGAAGGTGAGATCCTTTGACATGATCCTCCCAGGTCTTTGACATTAGTTTTTCGCTCTATTGTGGGTTGGAATTAGTTTTGCTCCGATGAGATTTTAATTTCTTCACTTTTTCCGTATCTGAGTAATTAAAATTTTTTCCCCTCATTGAACTTCATATTGTTTTCGCACCCCCTTTAAAGATTTGGTTTATGTCTGCTTGGAGTCTTGCAGTGTCTTCAATGGTGGACACGGGGCATAAGATTCGAGTTCCGGGGTTAGAGGAGGAAGCTGGAGGCAGTGGAGATGCCCCGTCTAAGTGCAATTTTAAAAAAATTATGCAGAGAATTCGTAGTGGAAATTAGAAGGTGTGGAGTTACAAAAAATATTATTCAGAGAGCTGAAGAGGGGTTATTGAGGTGGTTTTGGGGGTTTAAAAAGGGTGGGCCCCAAAAAAAATGACTTGGGGGGGGTATAAATCTGTGATGGAGGGGGGGAGGGGTGGGGTCTTTTCCCTTGGGAAAAAGGGGGGGGGGAAGGGGGGCAGATGGGCCCCCTTTTTTCCCTTTTAAAAAAATGTGATCTGACCTGACTAGGTTGGGGGGGTTTGGGGGGCCGGTAGGAGAATTTTGGGGGTGCCCCCAGGGGGCCCAAAAGGGCCCCCCCGCAGTGTTCCTTCTTTTTTTTATGGGGTTTAAAATTTTTAAATTTTTTTAAATTTTTTTTTGGGGAAAGATGGTGGCAATTTCCCCTTTTTTTAAAAAAACAGTGAAAATATTTTTAAATGGTGAAAACTAGATATTTTTTTGATTTTTTAAATTTTTTTTATAAATTTTTTTTTCTTTTTCAATTTCCTTTATTTTCCTTTTTTTGATCCACAGTTTCAGCTCATAACTCGAGGTCTTTTTTTTACCGACTTCAGAATATTCATCAGGAGGAACTGTAACTACAGTTTTTCAAATATTCACTGAAAGTGGCCCGGTAGGAAGCTCCGCCTCCCCCACTGAGTGTCTGTGTTGATCCCGGCAGGGTGGAAACACAGGGTGTGTTTCCACACCTGTTTTCCCCGTTCACCCAGCAAGTAGGTACCTGGGTGTTAGTCGACTGGTGTGGGTCCCTCCTGGGGGGAAAAAAAATGAAGGCCCCAATGGAAATAAGACAAGCAGTCCCCCTTTGGGGGGGACTACTTTTTTTGGGTTATTTGGATGGCTAACCCTCCCGGTTAAAAATCCGAAGAAAATCTCATCTCTTTTTTGCATGTCATGTAGTACATCCTGGTTTAGCTTCCCCCCCCAAAAAATTAACAACGACTGTTTTGATCTGCTCCAAATTTTCCTCTTTTTGTGTTCTTAGAAGAAGTTTAAGGT
>WNWK01059103.1:0-10276 GCA_009830355.1 Cherax destructor | reverse complement strand
CCGCTGACAGAGTACAGGCTAGGTGGACAAAGGCTACAAATCTCACCAAAGGAGAAAGACCTTGGGGTGAGTATAACGGCAAGCACGTCTCCGGAAACACACATCAACCAGATAACCGCGGCAGCATATGGGCGACTGGCAAACCTAGGATTAGCGTTCCGTTACCTTAACAAGGAATCGTTCAAGACACTGTACACCGTGTACGTCAGGCCCATACTAGAGTATGTAGCACCAGTCTGGAACCCACACCTGGTTAAGCATGTCAAGAAATTAGCGAAAGTGCAAAGGTTTGCGACAAGGCTAGTTCTACAACTCAGGGGACTGCCCTATGAAGAAAGGTTGACGGAAATAGGACTAACAACACTGGAGGACAGAAGGGTTAGAGGAGACATGATAACGACATACAAAATACTGCGGGGAATTGACAAGGTAGATAGTGACAGGATGTTCCAGAGAGGGAACACAGATACAAGGGGACACAACTGGAAGCTGAAGACTCAGATGAGTCAAAGGGATGTTAGGAAGCACTTCTTCAGCCATAGAGTAGTTAGGAAGTGGAATAGTCTAGAGAACGATATAGTGGAGGCGGGAACCATACATAGTTTTAAGACAATGTATGATAAAGCTCATGGAGCAGGGAGAGCAGAGACCCAGTAGCGGACAGTGAAGAGGCGGGGCCAGGAGCTGAGTCTCGACCCCTGCAACCACAATTAGGTGAATTAGGTGAGTACACACAGAGTAGACCGTCATTTAGCACGGTAGTTACGTTCCTGAAAACGTCTTGTTAGATAATTAAAAGAACGTATGGGAAAAATAGGGTTACGTTCATGGAAGTCCCCAAAAAGCCAAACAAGTTTTTTTTAGACCAACAGATCTTACAAAAATAAAAGTGAATATGTAATTGTAGTTCATTATTGTGATGTATTATATTGTTTTTACTGCTTAAGACTACAAATGTAACATAAATAATAGTATTTACCTTAAATTGTGGGCGCTGGTGTTTGTGGATGATTGTGAAGAGAGTGGAGAGTTATGCTGTGGCCCTACTGGGCTGAGGTGGATGGTAGAGGTTCTGGAACTGAAGTCAGTCAAGTCAGTCAGTCAGTCGAGTCAGTCAGTAAATCAGTCAAGTCAGTCAAGTCAGTCAGAAAGTCAGTCAAGTCAGTCAGTCAGTCACTGAAATTTTGCAATTCCTAGACTTGAATGCTTAAACCTTTTCTTGTCACTTGCTGGAACATTTGTATGCTTACTGGGTGCCATGATTGCTTGGTAGATTTATGAAAATGCAATGAAAATGAGAAAATGTATGTAAATAAACACAGCGAGCTTCCTGATTATTGTCGTCCTGCACGCGTATGAACCAAACTGAACGCTGGGAATGATGTGTGGGTGGGTGAGGGTGGCGGGGAATAGCTGTAGGACTCCCCCATGGACTCAATGGTTTAACCCACCGCAGGCGACCACACGCTTGGAATTGTTTCTCCCGCGACCGTGTAATATCATTTTTATGTCGTGTTAGATAATAATGTGCTGAAATTCTTCAATCGTGCAATACCCGTAACGTGCAACATAATCTCGTGCTAAATGACGGTCAACTATCTATCTATCTATATATATATATATATATATATATATATATATATATATATATATATATATATATATATACAGTCATCCTCGGTTTTCGGTTTTAACTGCTCCAGATGGATCGGCTAAAACCAAAATCGCGAAAACCAAAACTATTTTCCCCATAAGAAATAATGGAAATTCAATTAATCCGTTCCAGAAACCCAGAAGTTTGGAAAAAAAAATTTGGGGGCCTTAAAGATAGATTTACATGCATAAATGAATGAAATGAATGTGGCACTTACCCTTACTGAAGACTGATGTTGTTGGATGGAAGAGAGATAGGAGGGAGAGGGTAGAAACCCTACTTTTTGGAAGGGAATCCCTCCATAAGGACTCTAGGTACAAGTCCTCATCTGGGGTCACTTCCTTCTTTGTCTTTTAATCCCACTAGGACCAGCTTGTGATTCACTGCACACCTGTGGCACTAAATATCTCTCCAGAGAGCTCTGTATCTGGCGGCTCTTTAAAATGTCCCTAAAATGGGACATGGAATTGTCATTGTAAAAGTAGCCAGCACGGATTGCAACATCTTTGTCAGGGTGATGTTCCTCCACAAATGATTGCACCCTACTCCACATTGCACAAATCTCCTTAATCTCTGAAGAAGGCACCTTACATCTTTCTTCCTCCACTGAAGCAATTTCCTCAGATCTGTTTTGTTGTTGTTGCAGCTCAAGCTCTTGCAGCTCTTCAGTGGTTAGATCTTCATTGTGGTCCTCCACCAACTCTTCCACATCCTCTCCATTCACATCCAACCCCATAGAAGTCCCCAATTCCACAATACTTTCCACAACTTCCATAGGCTCATCAGGGTTAGCTTCAAACCCTTCAAAATCCCTCTCTGGGACACAATCTGGCCACAACTTTCTCCAAGCAGAGTTCATCGTCCTGGAGGTCACTCCCTGCCAAGCTTTATCTATAAGGCCTATGCAATGGAAGATATCGAGTGAGCCTTCCAGAACTCTTTTAGGGTCAATCTAGTGTCTGAGGTTACATCAAAGCACCTTTGAAACATTGCTTTGGTGTACAGTTGTTTAAAGTTTGCAATGACCTGCTGGTCCATGGGCTGGAGGAGAGGAGTGGTGTTAGGAGGCAAGAACTTCACTTTTACAAATCTGAATTCCTTAGGCATTTGGTCTTCCAAGTCTTGAGGATGACCAGGAGCATTGTCCATTACCAGGAGGCACTTAAGTGGCAATTTATTCTCCAATAGATATTTCTTCACACTGGGGCCAAACACTTGATTAAACCATTCCAGGAAAATTTCTCTAGTGACCCATGCCTTAGCATTAGACTTCCAAAACACACACAATTTACCCTTGTCAACACTGTAGTTCCTGAACACTGGGATTTTCAGAGTGATACACGAGTAAAGGCTTCACTTTAAAATCCCCACTAGCGTTACCACACAACATGAGAGTTAGCCTGTCTTTCATAGGCTTGTGTCCTGACATTGCCTTTTCCTCCTGCGTGATGTAGGTCCTCCTTGGCATTTTCTTCCAAAAGAGGCCTGTTTCGTCACAATTAAACACTTGTTGGGGTTTAAATTCTTCTGCCTCTACATATTCTTTAAACTCATGCACAAATTTTTCAGCCCCATCTTTATCTGAACTGGCACCCTCACCATGCCTTACAACACTGTGTATGCCACTTCGCTTCTTGAAGTTTTCGAACCAGCCTTTGCTGGCCTTAAATTCATAAACCTCAACACTGGTTCCAGGCATTTTCTTTACAAGATCGGCATGCAACTGCCTTGCTTTTTCACATATGATGGATTGCACAACACTATCACCCGCTAGCAGTTTTTGGTTTATCCACACCAATAACAATTTCTCCATATTTTCCATTGTTTGTGATCTCTGTTTCGTTATCGTATTCACCCCTTTCGCAACATTAGCTTCCGTGATTTCCTTTCTCTTTGCCACAATGGAACTGATGGTTGATGGGTTTTTCTTGTATATCCTGGCGAGCTCGGCAATACGTACACCACTATCATATTTTTCTATTATTTCTTTCTTCATTTCTACAGTGTTCCTCACTTTCTTTACCAAAGAAGTGGCACTAGGAGCTTTCTTTGGGCCCATGGTAGCTTATTTAGTAGTCACACACAATAATCAAGGGCCAAAAACAATGAATTGTTAATAAATGTTTTGTATAAACTCCTGGGGTGATGTTCACTCAAGCATAAACAATGCTAGACTGCGTGACAATGTGCGTGGGAGGTGCGTGGGTGGCGGGCCTATGGCCTTTGTATGTGCGCGGCACTGGTGGACAGGTCCCATACAGTCGGCGAAAACTAAAACAATCGGCGAAAACTAAGACAAATTTTCCCTGAAAAAAGTCGGTGAAAACCAAAATCGGCGAAAACTGGGACAAGCGAAACCAAGGGATGACTGTAACTGCGGCAGCATATGGGGGACTGGCAAACCTAAGAGTCCCGTTACCTTAACAAGGAATCGTTCAAGACACTGTACACCGTGTATGTCAGACCCATACTAGAATATGCAGCACCAGTCTGGAACCCACACTTGGTCAAGCACGTAAAGAAACTAGAGAAAGTGCAAAGGTTTGCGACAAGGTTAGTTCCACAACTCAGGGGTCTGTCCTATGAAGAAAGGTTGAGGAAATAGGACTAACAACACTGGAGGAAAGAAGGGTCAGAGGAGGCATGATAACGACATACAAAATACTGCGGGGAATCGACAAGGTAGACAGTGACAGGATGTTCCAGAGAGGGAACACAGATACAAGGGGACACAACTGGAAGCTGAAGACTCAGATGAGTCAAAGGGATGTTAGGAAACATTTCTTCAGCCACAGAGTAGTCAGGAAGTGGAATAGTCTAGAGAAAGATATAGTGGAGGCAGGAACCAAACATAGTTTTAAGACAAGGTATGATAAAGCTCATGGAGCAGGAGAGCAGAGACCCAGTAGTGGACAGCGAAGAGGCGGGGCCAGGAGCTGAGTCTCGACCCCTGCAACCATAATTAGGTGAGTACACACACAATAGTAATCTCACAACATACATTATTTATTGTGTCTTTCATATCCAGATACTAATTGTCTTGATATTAGTTCAAGATTTCATTAAAGGAAGGCAGAAATGGCTCATCTGAGACTCTGCTGGTGCTGCCATGCTCAAGATCTGTGAGCAGAAGGGTGTTGGTGACCAGTTCACCTCTGAACAGTTCTACAACCTGTCTCTACTCATGAATGTAAGACATTATGAAATTATGTATGCCTTTCTAAATGGCATGAAAAATGTGTGTTAACTGGTGAAAATGTTTGAAGGATATTTTTGTTTTTGCAAGATGATTTACTATTTTGGTAATAAAGGTAATCATTGACTGTGATTATTCAGAGACTTGTTTACTTTTTCTTGCCATTGTAGTATTTGACACTTGCACAATAATGGCCATTTATGGTACTGTAGTCAAAGAAAATTTGATGGCCATCAATTATATTGATTTAGTCTATTACTTAGAGAGTGCAAAAATTATAGGGGAATAAGTCTGTTGAGTATACCTGGTAAAGTGTGTGGTAGAGTTATTATTGAAAGAATTAAGAGCAAGACGGAGAGTAGGATAGCAGATAAACAAGGAGGTTTTAGGAAAGGTAGGGGGTGTGTAGACCAAGTGTTTACAGTGAAACATATAGCTGAACAGTATTTTGATAAGGGTAAAGAGGTTTTTGTGGCATTTATGGATTTGGAAAAGGTGTATGACAGGGTGGATAGGGGGGCAATGTGGCAGATGTTGCAGGTGTATGGAATAGGAGGTAGGTTACTGAAAGCAGTGAAGAGTTTATACAAGGATAGTGAGGCTTAGGTTAGAGTATGTAGGAGAGAGGGAGATTATTTCCCAGTAAAAGTAGGCCTTAGACAGGGATGTGTGATGTCACCATGGCTGTTCAATATATTCATAGATGGGGTTGTAAGAGAAGTGAATGCGCGGGTGTTGGCAAGAGGTGTAGGGTTAAAAGATAAAGAATTTAACACAAAGTGGGAGTTGTCACAACTTCTTTTTGCTGATGACACTGTACTTTTGGGAGATTCTGAAGAGAAGTTGCAGAGGTTGGTGGATGAGTTTGGTAGGGCATGTAAAAGAAGGAAATTGAAAGTGAATATAGGAAAGAGTAAGGTGATGAGGATAACAAAAAGATTGGGTGATGAAATCAGATTGGAGGGAGAGAGTATGGAGGAGGTGAATGTATTCAGATATTTAGGAATGGATGGGTCTGTGAAGGATGAGGTGAAGAGTCTGTGGAGACAAATAACTTTGTCTGTGGAAGCAAAGAGGGGAATGTATGAGAGTATAGTTATACCAGCACTCTTATATGGGTGTGAAGCATGGGTGGTGAATATTGCAACAAGGAGAAGGCTGGAGGCAATGGAGATGTCATGTCTGAGATCAATGTGTGGTGTGAACATAATGCAGCGAATTCGTAGTGTGGAAATTAGGAGGAGGTGCGGGATTACCAAGACTATTATCGAGAGGGCTGAAGAGGGGTTGTTGAGGTGGTTTGGACATGTAAAGAGAATGGAACAAAGTTCGAAAATGTATAAATCTGTAGTGGAGGGAAGGCGGGGTAGGGGTCGGCCTAGGAAAGGTTGGAGTTAGGGGGTAAAGGAGGTTTTGTGTGCTTGGGGCTTGGACTTCCAGCAAGCATGCATGAGCATATTTGATTGAAGTGAATGGAGACAAATGGTTTTTAATACTTGACGTGCTGTTGGAGTGGAAGCAAAGTAACATTTATGAAGGGATTCAGGAAACCAGCAGGCCGGACTTGAGTCCTGGAGATGGGAAATACAGTGCCTGCACTCTGAAGGAGGGATGTTAAATGTTGCAGTTTTATAACTGTAGTGTAAGCATGCCTCTGGCAAGACAGTGATGGAGTGAATGATGATGAAAGTTTTTCTTTTTGGGCCACCCTTTTTTATTTAAATGGCAGATAACATAAGAATTTGTTGACCTTGAAAATATTTGCCAGAGTGATCAAGCAGGGATTTATAAGTAATATTGTTCATGCTCAAAACCTGATCATAATTGATTAAGGTTAGTCAAATATTGTAGCTTTTGAGGAGAGAGTGAAGGTGTAGATTTTACTGCCTTTAATAATTAATAGTGTGGTTAAATTAAATTAAAATGGCAGTGTAGTGTTTACTGAGATAGAGAAATGTGTTAAGGAAGTTAGAGCAGTTCAAGGTTAGAGGGTTGTAGGTGTCTCACTAAGACATATCAATAGTAAAAATGTTTATAAATATGAAAAAGAATTGTTTATTTTTATTAACACATCGGCGATTCCCACCAAGGCAGGGTGGCCCGAAAAGAAAAACTTTCATCATCATTCACTCCATCACTGTCTTGCCAGAGGGTGCTTTACACTACAGTTATAAAACTGCAACATTAACACCCCTCCTTCAGAGTGCCGGCACTGTACTTCCCATCTCCAGAACTCAAGTCCGGCCTGCCAGTTTCCCTGAATCCCTTCATAAATGTTACTTTGCTCACACTCCAACAGCACGTCAAGTATTAAAACCATATGCCTCCATTCACTCCTATCAAATACGCTCACACATGCTTGCTGGAAGTCCAAGCCCTCGCACACAAAACTTCCTTTACCCCTCCCTCCAACCTTTCCTAGGCAGACCCCTACCCCGCCTTCCCTCCACTACAGATTTATACACTCTGAAGTCACTCTGTCTCGTTCCATTCTCTCTACATGTCCAAACCACCTCAACAACCCCTCCTCAGCTTTCTGGACAATCGTTTTGGTAATCCCGCACCTCCTCCTAATTTCCAAACTCCGAATTCTCTGCATTATATTCACACCACACATTGACCTCAGACACGACATCTCCACTGCCTCCAGCCTTCTCCTCGTTGCAACATTCATCACCCATGCTTCACACCCATATAAGAGCGTTGGTATAACTATACTCTCATACATTCCCTTCTTTACTTCCATGGACAAAGTTCTTTGTCTCCACAGACTCCGAAGTCCTCCACTCACCCTTTTCCCCTCATCAATTCTATGATTCACCTCATCCTTCATAGACCCATCTGCTGACATGTCCACTCCCAAATATCTGAATACATTCACCTCCTCCATACTCTCTCCCTCTAATCTGATATCCAATCTTTCGTCACCTATTCTTTTTGTTATCCTCATCACCTTACTCTTTCCTATATTCACTTTCAATTTTCTTCTTTTACACACCCTACCAAATTCATCCACCAACCTCTGGAACTTCTCTTCAGAATCTCCCAAAAGCACAGTGTCATCAGCAAAAAGCAACTGTATGAGTGTATAATCCTTCCAACTGTGACATTTTTTTGAGTAAAAATACCGTTATTGAAAGCAACTAATAAATACAGTGCACCCCCGAGTAACGTAAAAACTTCACTCCAGAAGCCTGCTCAAGAAGCCTGTTCGAAAAAGAAATGGACAACATGCCCACTCACTCAGCACCTGGACCAGATTCATGGAATGCTTTATTTATGAAGCAGTGCAAAGTACCATTAGCAAGAGCCCTTAGTATTCTTTGGAGAAAGAGCTTAGATCTAGGTGAAATACCGGAGGCCTTAAAGAGTGCAGACATAACTCCTTTGCATAAGGGAGGTAGTAGAGCACTAGCTAAAAATTACAAACCAGTAGCCCTCACTTCTCACATCATAAAAATCTTTGAAAGAGTGATGAGACGGCAGATTACAAAGTTCATGGACCAGCACAACCAACATAACCCGAACCAGCATGGCTTTAGAGCGAGACGATCATGCCTGTCACAGCTGCTGAACCATTATGACAGAATTACGGAGGCATTGGAGGACGACCAAAACGCAGATGTGATTTACACAGATTTTGCAAAGGCATTTGACAAATGCGATCATGGAGTGATAGCGCACAAAATGAGGGCCATAGGCATTACGGGAAGGTAGGCAGATGGATTTTGAGTTCCTAACACACAGAACACAAAAAGTAGTAGTGAACAGGGCAAGATCCAGCATCAGCGAGGTCAAAGCTCAGTGGCCCAAGGCACTGTCCTGGCACCTCTGCTGTTTCTCATCCTCATAGCAGACATAGATAAAAACACCCAGCACACTTTTGTATCATCATTTGCAGATGACCTAAAATAAGCATGAAAGTCACTACGGTAGAGGTCACTGAAAAATTACAGGAGGACATAAGCAGGGTCTTCCAGTGGGCAGTGGAGAACAACATGACGTTCAATGGTGATAAGTTTCAGCTGCTTAGGTATGGAAAAATGAAGAACTCAAAAGGAACACTATACACAAAACGCAAGAGGGTCACCACATAGAACGAAAGGAACACATAAAGGACTTGGGAATAATTATAATAATAATAATAATATAATAATATTTTTATTTCAATGCAAGTTACAAGTATACATAGTTATTGGTAATTACAATTATAAAACTAATGCAAGGAGAGCCACTGGCATGCCATGGCATTAGGGGCAGCTTATTCTAAAGACTTATTCACTATGTACATAATACTAGAGAAAATGATTGAGTTTATTCTAGTTATATATTATTTCAAATTACAATATGATTATACTATACTATTAAAAGACAGTACTAGAGAAATTGGTTGAGTTTATTCTAGTTGTATATTTTATTTCAAGTTACAATATGTTGATACTATACTAGTAAAATAACAATACTAGAGAAAATTTATTGAGTTTCTTCTAGTTATATATTTTATTTCAAATTAACAAAATGATGATACTATACTATTAAAATAACAATATGATGATATGAAATTGCAACAAGTGTTAAGGAGGATGACAATATAAAACTGAGATTATCTAAAGTAAAATAACATTGAGTTTGAAAGTTTGTTACAGTATGAGTATTTAGTATAGGGTGAGTAGGTGATTTTTGAGAAGAATCTTGAATTGATTTTCAGATAAGGTTAACTTAATATTTACTGGTAATGAATTCCAGATTCTGGGGCCCTTTATGTGCATAGAATTTTTACATTGGTTAGTATGGACTCTGGGTATGTCAAATATTGATCTGTGTCTTGTGTCATGGTCGTGGGACCTATTAAAGTTGTTGAGGAGAATTTTGAGTGGAGGGTTGATATTAGCATGTAGAGTATTATGTATGTAGTAGGCACATGAATAGGTATGAATGTTTTTTTACGGTGAGTAGTTTTAAAGTTTTGAATATAGGAGGAGTATGCTGTCTAGAGTGGGAATTTGTTATCATCCTGACTGCAGCTTTTTGCTGGGTTATGAGTGGTCTAAGGTGATTTAATGTTGTTGAGCCCCATGCACAGATTCCATAGGTGAGATAAGGGTAGATAAGTGAATGATATAGTGCAATGAGAGCTGGTTGAGGCACATAATAGCGTATCTTTGATAATATACCTACTGTCTTTGAGATTTTCTTGGAAATTTGTTGTATGTGTGTTTGGAATTTAAGACTACTGTCAAGGTGGATTCCTAGGGAAATTTTCCCTCTATGAGTCTTGTGATGGGTGAACCATTGAGCATTATGTTAGTGGAACATTTGTGGCTTTGTTTCCAAACTGAACGAAGTAGGTATTGTCAGTATTTAGAGTAAGCTTGTTAGTCGTCATCCATGTTGATATTTTCTGTAATTCGGCATTAACAGTGTTT
>WNWK01059102.1:0-10276 GCA_009830355.1 Cherax destructor | reverse complement strand
ATATCAAAGGTAAGGTTATGTAAATATGGTATATAAGGGAATGGTTGTTTGCCAGAGTAGGGAAGTCCACCGCCTGAAATGCCATCTGGGCAGCTTACTTGCTAAGTTGAGCGTCAGGTAAGACTCGCTTCACTACTGGAATCCCACCTGCTCTGGCCTGTCACATTTGCCTAGTCAGCTTTTACAGTGACTGAGCGGAAAGTGCGGAATAATTCAGTAGATAGATGAGGAGTCTCAGCTTCTCTACCACTCTCCGTCACCCAGCTGCTCCTGTTATCCCCTCAAGGGAGATTCCTTGACGCTAGTGAGAGGCTCTTAATCAAAGGAAATGGATCTGTACTCCGGTTCCCTGAATTGAGTCAGAATACCTTCCATCCCCCACCCCAAATGCGCTGTATAATCCTACGGGTTTAGCGCTTCCCCATGATTATAATAATAATAATGCTCCTGTTATCTGAGTTTACAATAATGTTGAATGTGGAAAGAAATTACATTGTCCAACGTGCCTCGTGAATTGTCACACTTATACAGCTCATTTCCAACCTGGGCAACTGCGGTCAGAGGTCACGTGAGGTCACTGTCCTAAGCTGTCTGGGAATTAGCGCAGGGTGTTACCGAGACCATGGCTTGTTGTAGTGTCTTGGAATCTCAGGTTAAAGTGTTGAAGAAGGAGGTTCTACTTCTTCAGAAGGAAATTAGAAGGCTGAAGCTTCGCCTAGATGGGTTTGGGAGTGAGTGTGAGATGGTTGGAGCTGGTGAGGAGGAAATGGTTACCAACAGTGAGTTAAAGAGTGGCAGCCGCTTTAAGTGGCAAGTGGTTCACAATTCAGGAAGAAGGAAGACAAGGAAGGTTAATAGAGAAGATGTGAAGGTAGGAAATCGATTCTCTGTTCTCCAGGACGAGTGTACTTCAGTGGTCAGTGAGGTTAAAGGTACCACTGACTCCCCTGCTAATCAAGATAAGAATATTCTAATTGTGGGAGACTCTCGGGTAAGATATATGGATCGTTTTTTTTGTAACAGAGACAGGAAGGTCAGACAGAGGGTGTGCCTCCCAGGAGCTGGTGTTGGTGACATAGTCAGCAGGTTGGATAATATTGTGTCAGGTAATGGGAACAAGCCCATTATCTGTCTTAGTGCTGGTGGTAATGACATTGTGAAGGGCAGAAGACAGGAGCTGCTGGATAAGTACAGGTCAGCCACAGAAGTAGTCAGGTCTAAGGGAGGTATCCCAATCATATGTATCATCTTGCCTAGAAGGGGAGTGGGCAATGAATGGATGTCTAAGGCAATTGGTACAAATTGCTGGCTAGACAGGAACTGCAAGGAACTTGCAATTCCATTCATTTATAACTGGGACAAATTCTATGGCAAACATGATAAGTATGCAAGGGATGGGGTTCATCTCTCTGGGGTTGGAGTGGATGCATTAGCCAATTCGATTGAGGGGGATTTAAACTGATAGATAATAGAGGTATAGGTGTTTGTGGGAAACAGTCAGGCTGCAGTACAAGAGTTGAAAACAGCAGATATTACCAGGATACCCCAGGGATATATTTAAAAGACAATATTCAAAATAAAGTTGCTAGTAAAGGCTAAACAATTGGTAAACAAACAAAGAGATAGTAGAAGTAGCGATGTATGTCAAAGATAATTTAAATTGTTTTGTTAGACAAGATATAAGATTAGAAACATCGGACATTGAATCTGTTTGGCAACAGTTTCTCTAAGGTCGTGAAAAATTAATTTTGGATGTGATTTTTAGGCCCCCAAACCTTGATAGGGAGTGCGGTAGGCTGCTATGGGACGAAATTCATAAGGCGTCTAGATATTAAAATGTGTTAATGGGAGATTTTAACTTTAGACAAATTGATTGGAACAATGTGACAGGAAATCTTGAGTCTAGTTACTTTCTTGATACGGTTCAGGATTGCTTTTTAAAACAGTTTGTGACAGAACCAACTAGAGGAAACAACCTGCTTGACTTGGTCTCTGAAAACAGAGAATCACTAGTTAATAATCTTGAGGTTAATGATGCGCTTGGGGAAAGCGATAACAAATCACTTAGTTTCAATATATCATGGAATTACCCAGATAACTGCAGTCAAGTCTTTGTCCCAGATTTCCCCTTAGCTGACTTCATGGGACTGAGAAATTACCTGGGTGGGCTAAATTGGGATGACCTGACTATGGGTCAGGTAGGTGGTGATGGTTGCCAATATGATGTGTTTCAGAGCATAGTGCTAGCTGCCCCGACAACTTTTGTTCCGAGTAGGGAAATTAGATCTAACAAAAACGATCCCAAATGAATAAACAATAAATTTAAACATCTCATTGGTCAAAAGAGAGGTATATACAGGTGTATCAGAAAAGGGGATGGGCAGTTAAGAAATCAATATATTCAATTAAAGGGAGATATTAAAAAAAAAAGGAATAAGAAAAGCAAAAAGGGATTATGAGGCTATAGTCGCAAGTTATTCGAAGACTAACCCAAAAGGGTTCTTTCAGGTATACAGAAGTTGATTAGGGACAAGATAGGCCTACTTAAGAGTAACTCAGGTCAGATCACTGACAGTGATAAGGAAATGTGTGAACTTTTCAATACCTACTTCCTCTCAGTTTTTACTCAGGAAGATACTAGCGAAATTCCATAAATAATAAATTATGTAGAACAGGACGAAAATAAACTATGCACTATTGGGGTAACTAGTGACATGGTCCTCAGACAAATAGAGAAATTAAAACCTAACAAATCTCCAGGCCCTGATGAACTGTTTGCAAAAGTTTTAAAGGAATGTAAAGAAGAACTTAGCATACCTTTGGCTAATCTTTTCAATATATCACTACAAACTGGCATAGTGCCAGACAAGTGGAAAATGACAAACGTAATACCTATTTACAAGGCAGCTGACAGGTCCTTTGATTCGAACTATAGACCAATAAGCCTTACCTCCATAGTTTGAAAATTTATGGAATCAATAATTGCCGAAGCAGTTCGTAGCCATCTTGAAAGGCATAAATTGATTAATGAATCTCAGCACGGTTTTAGAAAGGGGCGTTCCTGTCTTACGAATTTACTAACTTTCATCACTAAGGTATTTGAGGAGGTAGATCATAGTATTGAATATGATATTGTGTATATGGACTTCAGTAAGGCTTTCGATAGAGTTCCACATCAGAGGCTAATGAGGAAACTTAAGGCACACGGAATATGAGGAGAATTTTTTCCTGGGTAGAGGCATGGTTGACAAATAGGCAGCAGAGAGTTTGCATAAAAAAGGAGAAATCAGAATGGGGGCACGTTACAAGCGGTGTTCCACAGGAGTAAGTGTTGGGCCCCTTGTTGTTCACAATTTTCATAAACGACCTAGCTGAGGGAATAAATAAACACAAAGGAAAATAACCATGCCACATATAAACTATATAATGTAGATCTTAATATTACGGATTGCGAGAAGGATTTAGGATTTCTGGTTAGTAGTAATCTGAAACCAAGACAACATTGCATAAGTGTTCGCAATAAAGCGAACAGAATCCTTGGCTTCATATCAAGAAGCATAAATAATAGAAGTCCTCAGGTTGTTCTTCAACTCTATATATCTTTGGTTAGGCCTCATTTAGATTATGCTGCTCAGTTATGGTCACCGTATTACAGAATGGATATAAATGCTCTGGAAAACGTACAAAGGAGGATGACAAAGTTGATCCCATGTATCAGAAATCTTCCCTATGAGGATAGACTGAGGGCCCTGAATCTGCACTCTTTAGAAAGGCGTAGAATTAGGGAGGATATGATTGAGGTGTATAAAAGGAAAACAGAAATTAATAAAGGGGATGTAAATAACGTGCTAAAAATATTTAGCATAGACAGGACTCACATCAATGATTTTAAGTTGGAAAAATTCAGATTCAGGAAGGATATAGGAAAGCACTGGTTTGGTAATTGAGTTGTGGATGAGTGGAACAAACTCCCGAGTACCGTCATAGAAGCTAAGACGTTGTGTAGTTTTAAAAATAGGTTGGATAAATACATGAATGAGTGTGGGTGGGTGTGAGTTGGACCTGACTAGCTTGTGCTACTGGGTCAGATGCAGTGAATGTGACTGACCTGACTAGGTCAGTCATTGACTTAGGCATTGGCTTAAGTCGGTGGGAGAATTGGACATGCCTCGTATGGGCCAGTAGGCCTGCTGCAATGTTCCTTCTTTCTTATGTTCTTATCTAGTTCTCTGCACGAAATTGCGCTCCTTCCCACAGACTTCCACCTCTCTTCAACGCTACCTGGCACACCACCCCCAGAATACAACACCGCTATAATTACTTGGCTATTATCAGCCCTTCGGGTTTAAGAATAATAGTCATTATTATTTTAATGATAATACTAAAGTTCTGTTTTAGTTATATCTTAAAATTTACCTTTTTGTTTATTGCAGTTATAATTTATCTTCGAAGCAATTTTCATAAAAAAGTGGTTTGGTAATAGTTGTGAATGAGTGAAACAAACTCCCGAGTAATGTCATTGAAGCTAAAACGTTGTGTAGTTATAAAAATAACTTTCAAATACATGAATGGTTATGGACGTGTAGCGCTGCTTCAGTGCTCCTTTCTCATGCATTCTCCTGTCTGTTCCAATCTGCATGTCAATAAATCTAAGGATTTTGAATGCAAAACACATATCCACTAGTCTCTTCTGTTAATAATATCAAGATCAGCTGGTTTAACCTATCCTTATAATAATTTTCTTTCACTTCTTGTACTATGCTTGTTGCAAACCTATGACTTTTTTTCAAGCTTGTGCACATGCTGTACCTGGTTTGAGCTCCATGTTAAGGCCGCGTACTTCTACAAAATATCTGACTAGGACGAAAATGAAGAACGTTAAACCAATCAACGCAGTTTATACTATCTCTTGTGGAGGTTATGACAGAATATACATAGGTGAAACAGGTGTACTGTAGTAGGTTCCCCAGTATAATGCCCCGGCCCGGGCCTTTCCAAGTGATGGCCCGGCTTTGGCTCCCTATCGAGGGAGTGTCTCAGACCAATGTCTGCCATGGGAGGAGGTACAAGTATCTCATCGTCTTCTGGGATTAGCTGTCCCATTCCCCGTCCCCGCGGGGCTCGAAGGGAGAAGCTAGGCACCTTGTGCTGCCACAAACCCCGCCCACACTGGGATCGAAGGGTGTGGCAGCTGCACAGCAGCAAACGATATTAGGAGGTGCAAAGACAGCAAGCACTACAGGATCCTTTCCGAGCCACAACCCAGCTTAGGGCTGAGGCCCAAGCGCTGGGGAAGCTCAAGAATGTCTCTTGCTGTGAGTGTTGTTGCTGCTACTTCACTTGTCCGTTGCAAGAAACCTTGTGATACGTCTCAATGAACACGTTAATGCACTTAGGAACGATGACTTTAACAACGCCTGCGTACAACACTGGAATTCCGCCAAAAACATTATTATATTCAACGACGCCCGACTAGTAATTAAAGAACCCAATTTTCTTATACGTACATACCTTGAATAATCATTAATCGCTTTTTCTAACACAAATCAACAGAATAAAGGAATCATTATTTACGAAATATTAGCAGGAATTCTCTTAAAGACCCCTACCAAAAGTACTACAACTTTTACTACTACCTACAACGATTATATTATGCTCTGCACCTCACTGTATTATCTGTATTATTTGTAACAGCTTGACAAAGCTCCTGGAGAGTGAAACGTTGCCACAGTATAATGTCGCATTAAATGCACTTGTGTCCTTTTACCTAATGCATTCATTCTGCGTGAAAATCAGACATTACAGTTTCTACTATATAATACCTGAAATTTCACTTTTTCCAGGTATCGTATTTATTCTTAACTTAATTTGTTTCTGACCATTATTACTGATTTTCCTCTATTTTTTACCTATCTTATTATTTAGTATATATTTTTGAAAATCATTTATTATTGCTGAGAGTTTGGTGTCCCTAACAACTGCTATATCAGTCGTCTTCTCCCGCTCTCTCTTTCATGCCTTGATAATGACTCCATCTACGATACTGATTCTTCTATCTCTATCTTTCTCGGCATGCTGATTTCTTACTTTGTCTCTGGAGGTGCTGGACAGGGAGTAGCTGTAAAGTTTAGGGGTATTTTCTTATCTATTTCTCCCTATTCATCTGCGCATTCCGAAATATGTGATTTGTTCTCTGTTTCATTTTTCCTTTCTATTGTCTTCAGTCTGTCCTTTCCTCTATCTGAACATTTGTGACAGGCTATGTCGAAGTTTCAAGATCCCCTCTGGATAAATTTTCTTATTATTTCTAAGTTTCTTGTTTCTGGCCTTGTAAACAAAGTTGGCAACTGCCTTGTGTGAGTGAGTGAGTGTGTGTGTTAGTTAGTTACCATTTTGTCCTAGGCACATGTCGATTAGACATGAAGCGAGAGCTTTACCACCAGGCCACCGGGGGCTGTGTGTGTGTGTGTGTGTGTGTGTGTGTGTGTGTGTACTCACCTAATTGTACTCACCTAATTGTACTCACCTAATTGTGGTTGCAGGGGTCGAGACTCAGCTCCTGGCCCCGCCTCTGCGCTGCCCGCTACTGGGTATCTGCTCTCCCTGCTCCATGAGCTTTATCATACCTCGTCTTAAAACTGTGTATGGTTCCTGCCTCCACTATGTCTTTCTCTAGACTATTCCACTTCCTGACTACTCTGTGGCTGAAGAAATGCTTCCTAACATCCCTTTGACTCATCTGAGTCTTCAGCTTCCAGTTGTGTCCCCTTGTTTCTGTGTTCCCTCTCTGGAACATCCTGTCACTGTCTACCTTGTCGATTCCCTGCAGTATTTTGTATGTCGTTATCATGTCTCCTCTGACCCTTCTTTCCTCCAGTGTTGTTAGTCCTATTTCCCTCAGCCTTTCTTCATAGGACAGACCCCTGAGTTGTGGAACTAACCTTGTCGCAAACCTTTGCACTTTCTCTAGTTTCTTTATGTGCTTGACCAGGTGTGGGTTCCAGACTGGTGCTGCATATTCTAGTATGGGCCTGACGTACACGGTGTAGAGTGTCTTAAACGAGTCCTTGTTAAGGTAACGGAACGCTAGTCTTAGGTTTGCCAGTCGCCCATATGCTGCCGCAGTAATCTGGTTGATGTGTGCCTCCGGAGACGTGCTTGGCGTTATACTCACCCCAAGGTCTTTCTCCTTTTCCTGTGTGTGTGTGTGTGTGTGTGTGAACTCACCTAATTGTGGTTGCAGGGGTCGAGACTCAGCTCCTGGTCCCCGCCTCTTCACTGTCCGCTACTGGGTATCTTCTCTCCCTGCTCCATGAGCTTTATCATACCTTGTCTTAAAGCTATGGTATGCCTGAGTCGCCCTCAGCCGTGCTTTCTCATGCAGGAACATGGTTCGGGTTGATTCTGCCTTGAAGATTACTTTGAGAGGCCGATTTCTTCCCCTTGTATACGACCCGATTCTCTGAGAATTTGTCACCTGGGACGTGTCTCCCCCTATTGCTAACATGATACCTCCAATCCTTTCTTTCTCCTCCTGTTTTCTTCTATCATGGGTGACCCCTTCGACCTCCTGGAGGCCATAGACAAAGATTGACCTCTCCATTTCTTCATCCCACTGTGTCTCCCTTTGCCTCATCAGAGATGCATTAGCATCTTCCATTATGTTGTCCCTTCCTTCCGGTGCTATCGTGGCTGTAGTCCCTATGCTCCTCTGTGTGTCCATCCTGCTCATTTGTCCCTGTCCACTGCAGGATATTGTTGGAGTCATTGCGTTTAGCGTGTCTGCTGCTTTGTCTACATTCCTCTCATGTGTTGTTACTGTGGTGCCCGTCTTGTCCCTGGCTGCTTTGTCTACATCCCTCTCATGTGTGTGTGTGTGTGTGTGTGTGTGTGCGAGCACGTGTACATGGCACGCACGCGCACAAACGAATTCTGCACTGTGACATCCACAAATCGTGACTATTCCGCAGTGACAACAATACATCATGACTACTTCACCGTGACAGTCGCACACCATTACGACAATGCACTGTGACATCCCTGCAGCCTGAGTACTGCTTTTGTGAGGGCCGTGTGCAATAACTATTGCACTGTGGCGGTCATGCACAATGAAGACTGCACCGTAATGGTCATGGCCTGTGACTACTTCGCTCTGACGACGGTGTACCATGACTACTGCGCCGTGATGACCGTGCGTCATTAATGCTGCACCGTGACGGACGTGCAAAGTGACAACTGATCTGTGGTTGTCGTGCACTATGATTAATGCACGCAAACCAAGTACCGTGGCTCTGGCACCGTAACTCCAACACCATGACATCCTTGAACCATGGTATCTGAACCGTGACTACTGCACTTTTTAGATTTTGCCACCGAAGTGGCTAGTTTATTGTGCACCTCATATCCATCCTGTGGACGGTAACGCAAGAGCATATGGATACAGAAAAGGCCTAGGAACTAGGCCCTAAAAAGGTTAACAAGTGTACATTTGGATTTATATCTACAGTTCACTTAAATAACAAAAAAAGGCACAATACCGTGACTGGAACAATACACACACAACCCGCACATATAAGAAAGAGGAGCTTACGACGACGTTTCGGTCCGACTTGGACCATTTACAAAGTCACACTAACACACAGGAATGAATGAATGAATAAGTACAGGTAAGATCCCAATGGGATGAGCGGTGAAGACGGTACATACGAAGAATAGCGCTGGAGAGGAGTCTTCTTAGTCGTAGAAATAGAGCCAGGGCTTAACCCAGCAGCTAAGGCGATCGTGGGGCAGACTTGAGAGCAGGAATAGCAGGCTCTCCTGTTGATGAGACTTCTGTGGGGTGAGCGGGGAGGACGGGACAGCCGAAGGAGAGTGTAGAAGTTGAGCCAGGGCTTAACCCAGCAGCTAAGGCGAAAGTGGGTCAGAGGGGCGACCAGCTCAAGGTACCTGACATAGGATCAAAAGGTTATTTGTAAATAGGGTTAGGAGCAGGTTCATACAAGGAATAGAAAAGGTTGTGTTGGTTTGTGGGTCTACGAATGTCTTCGTCAAGGAGAGAGGTCCAGTAGTCATGTCGTGTCTCAAGTTTGTCTATCTGTCTGTCACTGAGAGTCTTCCAGTACAGATTCAGCGCAGGGATGTCTAACTGGGCATGGAGAGACTCGCTTGTGGCGAAGTCCTCCCATCTGACATCAAGCACCCAGCTCAGAGCCTTGTTCTGGACACGCTGCAGTTTAAGTAAGTTTGTTTTGGCTGCAAGAGAGAGGGCTAGAGGAGAGTAAGTTATCAGCGGACGTATTAGGGATTTGTAGAGGTGTAGTTTGGTGCGTTGGGAGGCATGTTGCAGCTTGTAGAGGCCCGCAAGGGCCTTGCTGGCTACTGCATGCTTTGAGTGAATGTGTCTGTTTAAGCAAAGGAGGTAGTCAAGATTAATGCCAAGGACTGTGACAGATTGTGTGATGGGGATGTAGGTGCGGGTGTCAGCTGTTCTGAGCTCGACAGGTAATGGAGGATCACGTTTCCTATAGTTAAAATATGTAATGCTGGATTTTGCTGCATTGGTTTTGATCCTCCATTTTTGTTCCCAGAAGGCAATCCTGTCGACCTCATTCTGTGTTTTGTGTGAGAGCGTATCTATATTGGCGTGAGTGGTGAGTTGTGTAATGTCGTCTGCGTAGGCTAGTGTGATGGAGTTGTGGTATACAGGTGTTGGAATGTCGTTAGTGTATAAAATGTAGAGGGTAGGGGAGAGGACAGATCCCTGGGGTACTCCAGCATTTAGTGTGAAGTAGTCAGAGTAGCAGCCTTGGAATTTGATTCTCATTGTGCGGCCGTCAAGGAAGTTGCAGAGGAGTTTACGAGTAGTGAGAGGCAGGTTAAAGTTAGTGCAGAGTTTGTGTTTGAGCCCTACATGCCAGACAGTGTAAAGAGCTTTTTCAACGTCTTTTGCAACCAGGGCTGTCCTGTTTCTTTGTTCTGTGTTTATGTGGATGTAGTTGAGAATGATGTTAATGGCATCCTGTGTAGAACTGTGAGTTCTGAAGCCAAACTGGCCGTTAAAAAGAAGTGAGTTGTGTTCCAGGTATCTGCGAAGACGATGGTTGATGAGTTTTTCAAAGAGTTTACCTAATGTTTCAAGGAGGCTGATAAGGCGATAGTTTCTAGGGACAGAGTGGTCTTTATTGGGTTTGGGAAGGAGGATAGCGGTAGCAGCTTTGAAGAGTGAAGGGAAGTAACCAGAAGCAAGGGAGGCATTGAGGAGGTTTGTGTAGGAAGT
>WNWK01059101.1:0-10276 GCA_009830355.1 Cherax destructor | reverse complement strand
CCCACATGGGCCCCCCTCCAACCAGCAAACCCATCGAAGGGTTTGGGTGATGGGGCCCCATCATCAAATCAATCCCACATCTGGATTAGTAATCAATTTTGGGGGAAAGGGCCCATTTTTGTACCCAAAATTGGGACCTCCTTAAAGGTTACTACCCTTCCCTTTTAAAGGTAAAAGGCGAAAAACCCTGCCTTCATAATTCCGGGGGGTCATTATCATATACAGTGACCCCTTTTCGAAATAAAAAACCTCCGATCTTTCCCAGAGACTTATCCATCAAGCAAAAAGGACTTGAAAAAAATTGGGAAGCTTACCTAGATAACCTAGTTGTTTGTGGGAAACACGGGGGACCACATGTGTTTGGGGCTTAAGGCCCTTTTGAGCCCTTTCCCAGAGTTTTCATTTATCTTTAATTTATAAAAAAGTCACCCTTTTGGCCAATCTACTATTAATTTTGGGGGCCTCAGAAGGTAGTGGAAAAATTTTCCCAAAATTTGTAAAAATTCTGGCCATTAAAAAAATTTTTCCAGTTCCCCCGACAGGAAATTCCTTCAATTTTTAGGGATGGTAGGGTTTTATAGAAGATTCTGAAAAAAATTTCCCCTTTATTTAGACCCCGGGAATGTCAAGTGCCCTTTACAAAGCAAGAAAACCTTTGTCCCCAAATTCTGTTGTCTCTAGATTTTTCAAAACCTTTTTCCCTTGAGTTTGGGCGCGGAGTCTGGGGGGGGGGCGGTGCTTCTGCAATCGGGGGATGATGGGTTCAGCCGGCAATTTTCAGCCAAATCCCAAACCCACACCAGGGGGCCCTATTTCCCCATAGAAAGGTTTGGCCGGGCTCTATTTCCCGGGGCTTTAAAGAGCTTTTTGATGTCTCGGGGGCCAGCCCTTTTCCAGGTGGTCACCACCCGGACCAAAACCCTTTTGGTGTATCCCCAAAATTAGGGAAAATAAAAAACCCCAACCCCTTGCATTGGAGTTTTAGGTTGAACCCTACAATATAAAAATTATACACATTGCTGGAAAAATTAATACACTAGCTGATGTGTTGTCCAGAAGTCATTGTATTTAGTTAGGATGTGTTAGGGACTTTGGGTAGAACAAGCCCTTTTTTGTTTTAGTGGGGGGGGGTGCCCTGCTACCGACCACAGGCACCTTGGACCTATGCTAGCCCTACCGTCTGCTGTCTCACTCTTAAGTTTAAAGCTGGACTTATGTCTCAAGAAAAGTTTAGCTTTAACTAATGAGCAGGATAGTTGAGGGGAAAGGCGGTCCCATTATTATATGTGCCAAGGTGGCACTCTACCCATTTGAGGTGGAAGCCTAGTCCTGAGCCCTCTTGGGGTGGGGGTGTTGCATGCAAAGAGTATGTAACCTTTATTCGGAGCATGTTAAACACACCCACATAGGCTCCCCTCCAACCAGCGAACCATCGTTAAGGGTTTGGTGATGGGGCCCCATCATCAAATCAATGACTCGGTTCAGCCAATTAAAATGCGAGTTTAACAATGACAAAGGTGACGTGGTTACCACTCGCAGTTTGTCATTGGAATTCCTGCATAGAGCTGGTTGTGGAAAGTTGTCTGTCTTTTGGCTGCTGCTTAGCCTAGACAACTGTGGCATGCACTAAACACTACTTCTTTGTATATAGTGTACATATGTATAAATAGCCCTTTGTTATATTTGGTGAAGGAAAAGACAAAAGTCTTATATAATCACAATTACTTGGTGAAGGAAAAGACAAAAGTCTGGAATTAATCTAACTGATTTTTTGAAGGAAATACAATTTCAATACATCTTCTACTGTGTTTCTTTGCTCCAAGCTCCCTTTACACTCCCTTTACAAGTGTTTTACTTCAGGGTTCAAGTTGGAATTAATGGTTCTATAAATGTAGATACCAGAGTAGTAAGTATGGATGTTCTGAACAGTGAGTAGGTTTAGGTCTTTGAAGAGTGGGGGGGTGTGCTGCCTAGCGTTGGATTGCGTGATAATTCTTACTGCGGCTTTTTGTTGGGTTATTATTGGCTTTAGGTGGGTAATTACTGTTGACCCCATGCACAAATGGCATATGTGAGGTAGGGATAGATGAGTGAGTAGTATAGTGTGAGTAGGGCTGATTTTGGTACATAATACCATATCTTAGAGGATCCCACAGTTTTGGACACTTTCTTTGTTATGTGTTGTATATGGGTGCTGAATTTCAGGCTGTTGTCAAGGTGAAGGCCCAGGAACTTGCCCTCGTTATGTTTAGCAATAGGTGTAGTGTTGATCTTAATGTTTAATTGTGGATCATCTGTTCTGTTGCCAAACATAATATAGAAGTTATTATCAGTGTTGAGTGTAAGTTTATTGGCAGTCATCCATGTTGATATTTTTATTAATTCGTCGTTAACAATGGTATTAAGCGTGGCAAGGTTTGTGTGGGAGATGACATAAGTTGTGTCGTCAGCAAAGAGTATTGGTTTCAGGTGTTGTGATACATTGGGAAGATCATTGATGTATAAGAGGAAGAGCAGGGGACCAAGGACACTTCCCTGTGGTACTCCGGTGTCTAGTGGTAGTGTCGTGGAGGATGTGTCTTTAATAGTGACATACTGATACCTATTAGTGAGGTAGGATTTGAAGTATGCTAGTGCATGACCTCTTATTCCATAGTGGCCAAGTTTTTGGAGTAGGATGCCGTGGTTTACTGTGTCAAAAGCTTTCCTTAGGTCAATAAAAAGTCCTAGTGGATATTCCTTATTTTCGAGTGCTGTGTAAAGCAGGTCTATCATTTTTACTATTTCATCGTTAGTGCTTTTATTTTTCCTGAAGCCAAATTGGCAGGGGTTGAGTATGCTTTGTGTCATTATAAACGAGTATAATCTCTTGTGGACAAGTTTTTCGAAGATTTTGGATAGCAACGGTAGATTTGATATAGGTCTATAGTTGTTTACGTCTGTAGGGTCACCACCTTTGTGTATTAGTGTAACCCTTGCTGTTTTGAGTAGTGTTGGGAAAGTGCTAGTTTCTAATGATTTGTTAAAAAGTAATGAAATAGGATATGAAAGGACATGAGCGGCTCGTTCGTATATTAAGGGTGGAACTTGAGACAGATGCCCTGATTTATTTTTAAGTGACTTGATTATCATGGTGACTTCAGTGGGTTCAGTAGGTGCAAGATATAGGGAGGATGGGAAATTCCCATCTAGGTAATCACTTGCTCGGGCATTGGTATCTGGGATTTTACTGGCAAGATTTGATCCTATGGTTGAGAAGAAGTCATTTATCTTGTTTACTGTATCAATAGTCTGTAGTGGTGTTTTGTTTGGTTTAGTTTGGACAATATCCCTAGTTTTTTTCAGTTTGTGGGTGCTCATAATCTGTGAGAGTGTATTCCATGTCTTTTTTATATCTCCTCTTGTTTCAGTGAATCTGCTGGAGTAGTACAATTGTTTGGCTTTTTTTGTTAGTTTGGTGAGAACTGATGAATAGTGCTTAATAAACTCCTTATGTATGAATCCCCGTCGATATTGCTTCTCATATTGATGTTTCTTGTTAATGGAGTTTAGTAAGCTGTTAGTTAGCCATGGGCAGCATAGCCGTTTATTCGTAATCTGTTTCATTTTTATAGGACAATGTTTGTTGTATAGTCTATGTAATTTATTAAGAAAGTTGTCTGTCCACTCATAAATACCCTTGGCATTTGAGAATTCTATAGCCCAGTCAACCGTCTCTAGCTCTGCTGTGAAGTTATTTATTGATGCCTGGTCATGGAGTCGAAATGAAACTTTGGTGTATTCTAGGGGCGGTTTACTAATGTTTGTTAAGAGGAAGGTGGGGTAGTGGTCTGTGGTGCTGTCTGTTATTATCCCCGATTTAAGGGGGCTAGGATATTGGTCCATATATGGTCGATTATGGTTGCACTCGTCTCAGTAAGCCTAGGTGGTTTGGTTATTGTTGGTATGAGAAGTGTGTTGTTCATATTGTTGATGAAATCGGTTACTGGCTGGTCATCTGGTTGGCCAAGGTTGATTTTGAAGTCTCCAGCTAAGATAAGGTGGTGTTTGTTTAATTGGTTGTTTGTTATTAGCGTTTTTAGTTGATCGCTAAAATTTTTGGATGTTTGTATGAGGCATCCGGTAAATGGCCCCGATTGTTATGGGAGTCTTAAGGTTTTGTGGAGTAAAATTAGCAAAAATATATTATCCATATTCATCATTACAGCAAGTGGTGTCACAACAGGATATTTCATTAGAGTAATAGATTGCAATACCTCCCCCAACTTGATGTGGTCTGCAGTTGTGTATTGCTGTGTATCCTGGCAGCGAGTAGATATCTATTGTATCCTACTTAAGCCAGGTTTCAGTAAGGACAATACATGTGAAGGTTGTCTTTAGGGAACCAAGGAGGGCAAGGAGGTCATCATAGTGTTTGCTTAAGGATCGGACATTGTAGTTAAGAACTGTTATACTTTTAGTAGTGTTTAGGACAGTGTGGGCTTGTGATGCGGTGTAGTATTGGCAGTTATTTTCCAGTAAATTTTGAATGGGTGTTTGATTAAATAGGTTTAGATCAGGGTCGATGTGATCATTCATCATTTAGGTTAAATAGTAATTTTGTTATGTCATGTACAGTGAGCCCCCGGTTCTCGTCGGCAATCCGTCACAAAGGGCCCGTCGACCACCGGTTTGGTCGAACTCCGATTCTATTTTCTTCATAAGAAATAAAGGAAATAAAATTAATCCCTTCCAGACATCCAAAAGTATTAAAATAAAATATTTTTTAGAACTTTTTGACATTAAATTAAACACAATTTTATAAAAAAAATTAAGAAATAAATAGTACAATAACATGTCACTTACATTTATTGAAGAGGTGTTGATGTGTGGAGGACGGGAGGAGGGAAGAAGGTGGTACCTGCTAGTGTTTGGAAGGGAAATCCCCTTCCATTAACACTGCAGGTACCAAGTTCTTTTCTGGGGTTACTGGCCTTTTTCTTTGAATGCTACACTCCCTGCATGAATGCTAAACTCCCTGCATGCCTACTACACTCCCTGCATCCTTGCTACACTCCCTGCATGCCTGCTACACTCCCTGCATCCTTGCTACACTCCCTGCATCCTTGCTACACTCCCTGCATCCCTGCTACACTCCCTGCATCCCTGCTACACTCCCTGCATCCCTGCTACACTCCCTGCATCCCTGCTACACTCCCTGCATCATTGCTACACTCCCTGCATGCCTGCTACACTCCCTGCATCCTTGCTACACTCTCTGCATCCCTGCTACACTCCCTGCATCTTTGCTACACTCCCTGCATCCCTGCTACACTCCCTGCATCCTTGCTACACTCCCTGCATCCTTGCTACACTCCCTGCATCCTTGCTACACTCCCTGCATGCCTGCTACACTCCCTGCATAAATGCTACACTCCCTGCATGAATGCTTCACTCTCTGCACATTCTTTACCACAGGCTTAGCACTAGGAGCTTTCTTTGGGCCCATGGTGGCTTATTTAGCAGTTGCAAGCACTAAAAACACTGGAATAATGACAATATATATGGTAAGAATGCGTGAGTGGTGTGTGGGTAGTGTTCGCTCGCTTGTAAACAATAACACACTGAGTGCCTGGGTGGGCGCCCAGCTGGGCCACGGCCACACGCGTACACGTTCGGGACGGATAGCCGACTCGCCGAACTCCGAGTGGCCGCCTAATACAGTCAAAAATATTGTAAAAAAAAAAACGTTGAACACCGATTTGGCCGAGCTCCGACGCCGTCGAACACCGGGGGTTCACTGTATAGTGTGGTGAGTTATAGTACTGGTATCTGTAGTAAGGGGATGTTTTGATAAGTATATAACTAATGCACATTGGTCAAACAGAGTATAGTAACATATAAACATAGTGGACTTGGTATTGAGTATGTATTAAGCTAGTATGAAATAAAAAAGTAGATATAAACTAATAAGATACAATTATTAAAAACAAGGTAGCACCAATGAGTTTGTTATTGGTTATGTATTAAGCTAGAATGAAATATAGTACAGTAAAATTTAAAAAAAATTGATATAAACTAATAAGATAAAGTTACTAATAATAAGGTAGCACCAATGAGTTTGGTATTGGTTATGTATTAAGCTAGAATGAAATAAAGTACAGTAAAAATTAAAAATTTAGACAAACTACAGTGGTACCTCGACTTACGATATTAATCCGTCAGAGAGGGCATATCTTAAGGTGAAACAATCGTTACTCAAATCAATTTTCCCCATAAGAAATAATGGAAATAAATTTAATCCGTCCAAGACTTCCAAAAGTAGTTAAATAAAATATTTTTTAGAACTTTTTGACATTAAATAATAAAGAATTTAATAAAGAATACCTAAATACACATGTAAATATTGAACAATAACATGTCACTTACATTTATTGAAGAGTTGTTGATGTGTGGAGGACGGGAGGAGGGAGAAGGTGGAGTAGTATGCTAGTGTTTGGAAGGGGAATCCCCTTCCATTAACACTGCAGGTACCAAGTTCTTTTCTGGGGTTACTGGCCTTTTTCTTTGAATGCTACACTCCCTGCATGAATGCTACACTCCCTGCATGAATGCTACACTCCCTGCATGAATGCTACACTCCCTGCATGAATGCTACACTCCCTGCATGAATGCTACACTCCTGCATGAATGCTACACTCCCTGCATGCCTACTACACTCCCTGCATCCTTGCACACTCCCTGCATCCTTCTACACTCCCTGCATCCTTGCTACACTCCCTGCATCCCTGCTACATTCCCTGCATCCCTGCTACACTCCCTGCATCTTTGCTACACTCCCTGCATCCTGCTACACTCCCTGCATCCCTGCTACACTCCCTGCATCTTTGCTACACTCCTGCATCCCTGCTACACTCCCTGCATCCTTGCTACACTCCCTGCATCCCTGCTACACTCCCTGCATCCCTGCTACACTCCCTGCATCTTTGCTACACTCTCTGCATGCCTGCTACACTCCCTGCATGCCTGCTACACTCCCTGCATCCCTGCTACACTCTCTGCATCTTTGCTACACTCCCTGCATGCCTGCTACACTCCCTGCATGCCTGCTACACTCCCTGCATAAATGCTACACTCCCTGCATAAATGCTTCACTCCTGCACATTCTTTACCAAAGGCTTAGCACTAGGAGCTTTCCTTGGACCCATGGTAGCTTATTTAGCAGTTGCAAGCACTAAAAACAGTGGAATAATGACAATATACTGGTATGAATGCGTGGGTGTGGGTGGGTGGTCGCTCTCGCTTGTAAACAATAGCACTGACGCTCCCTGGAGTGCGCGCTCAGCTGGGTGCCAAGCGGACACGTCCGGTACGAATGTCGTTAGACGAAGCAAACATCGTAAGTCACAGTCAAATTTCTTACGTTATAAATATCGGTTATCGAAAATAACGTAAGATGATAACATCGTAAGTCGAGGTACCACTGTATTAAGTATAAATTACAAAATTGGGTAGCACCAATGAGTTTGGTGTTGGTTATTTAATAAGCTAGAATGTAATTAGGTAAACTAGATATTACCTATGATATTAACAAGATAATAAGGTAGTTATAAGATATTTATAGAGTAAAGTAGCACCAGACTGTTACTTGTAATTGCACTAGAGAATAGTTGCAATAGATATAAAGTTATAATACAGGTTTATATAAAAGTATAATAAAAAAGTAAAGACGGGCAAAGAATGGTATACAGTAGATATTAAAATAAGTAAAATGGGATATTTGCCACAGGTTATTAAAAAGTATAATTGGTTAAGATAGGGCAATGATGTTGCAGCTGTGTATGGAAGCTTGGATCCTTGGCAAAGGTAGGTTAATAAAAATAAAGGTATAAAATAAGATTGAGCAATGAAGTATAAAAAAAATTGGGGCAATAATAATTTTAAAATAAAAATTGTGCAATAAAGCTTGAATAATAAGGGGATTTTGTAGTTATCAAATACAAATTAAGACTATGAGGTAGGATTAAGACTATGAGGTAGAATGGTAGTTGGTTATAAAAGTGAAAATTTAATGGTAAGAGGGTATTAGAATTTTTGGGAACAAAATTTATAGATGGTTCATAACACTAATCGTGGACAGTGGGTTTACTACATATTATTCTAATTCTGTTAACCCAGCCTCACTCAGGAATCTTTTGAGTTCATATTCTGTTGCAATGAAATACCTCTTCCCAGTGGGCTGTTTCCTAACTGCAATTTTACCATCCCTCACAAAGCACTGGTGAATTTTTTGGGCATTGTTTAATTTTCTTAATCGATAAAGGAGGTTTTGTTTTGTTTTGGTAAGGCACTCATTCACATAAACATCAGATTTCATAGTTATTGATGTTTTTAGTAGGTTGTTTCTTTGCAAGCTGGTATTGAATTTTAATAGCACTATTTTTTTCCCTGCTTGGTAGGCATCAGTTTGAAATCTTTTAGTTCATCACTACGTATGTTTAGGCTAAGGTGGTCCTTGAAGAGTTGTAGGGTGGCCTCCACGCATGTCTCTTGGGTGACTGTAGGTGGAAGATGTTTGCTGTTAACTACAACAGTGTCACTTAGCTGTTGTTGGTCGGTATGGTCTTGGAAGTTGTTGATGACATCAGTAAGTTGTAGATCCACTCGTGATCTTTCTTCTATGATGTTCTTATTCAGTTGGGTGACTTGATCTTTTAGAGTGTTGATGGTGTCCATGGACTGGGTGTGTGTTTCTTTGTTGTTCTAAGTGGTTAGTTTGTCTTCAGAGTTGTGATCTTGATGAGATCCTGTGTCGCTGGAGGTTTTTAAACTCCTGCATTTCCTGGGTAAGCTTGGTGATTGTTTGGTTCTGGATCATAGGAGTTTAGCTATTTCTGGATCATTAATCTTCTTAACATCAAATCCATGAAAGAGTTATCTTGGACTGTGGTGGCGGCCATTATTGTTGTTGTCTGTCGGGTGTTGTGATGGTGCAGGTGTTTGGGGTTGAGTCTAGCTGGCAGTACGAGAAGTTTTCCTTGTAAAATGCTGCTCTCACCTGGGATGTTAGGAGTTCTTGGCTGCTTACTGGATCTTCTGTTGTTGCATGACCTTTGGCCATTGACTGTGGCTTCAGATGAATAGTAGGCGATGTGGAATGGGAGAATGCTGTAGTATCACTTCAATGGCAGGGACAGGTGGGGGGTAACACAGTCCTATTAGTTGGTGATTTGTGTATTTTGGGTGATTACTGTAGTTGATTTATATCATACTGGGTATCCACATATGTTAGTGTTATGTGGGTCTTGATTAGGCCATTACAGGGCCTGGGAACCTCAGGTGGAAGTAAAAAGTAGAGGACAAGGTTCTTGCTGCTTGCTGCCACTGGGTGCCACTGCTTAAGCCAGTCAGTAAGTCAGTCAAGTCAGTAAGTCAGTCAAGTCAGTAAGTCAGTCAAGTCAGTAAGCAGTCGTCAGTAAGTCAGTCAAGTCAGTAAGGTCACGTCAGTCAAGTCAGTAAGTCAGCAAGTATGTCAAGTAAGTCAGTCAGTCAAGTAAATCAGTCAAGTAAGTCAGTAAAATCATTCAGTCAGTAAGTCAGTCAAGCATTCAGCAGTAAGCGCCGTGGCATTCAGTCAGTAAGTCAGCGTCCATTCAGTCAGTAAGCAGTAAGTCAGCAAGTAAGTCAAGTAAGTCAGTCAGTAGTCAGTCAAGCAGTCAGACGCAAGCATTCAGTCGTGTCGCGTCGTTAAGTCAATCAGTCAGCAGTCAGTGTAAGTCAGTCAAGTCAGTCAGTCAGTAAGTCGTCAAGTCAAGTCAGTCAAGTCAGTAAGTCAGTCAAGCAGTAAGTCACGTCATAGTCAGTAAGTCAGTCAAGTCTATTCAGTCAGTAAGTCAGTCAAGTCATTCGTAGTCAGTAATTCAGTCCAAGTCATTCAGTCAGTAAGCAGTCAAGTCTGTCAGTAAGTCAGTCAGGGTCAGTGTAATCAGTCAGTCAGTAAGTGTAAACAGCTACCAAGAGGCTGTTTCAAACTGTGCGGCACTATGGTGCCCTCCTTAGGCCTATCAAGGGTCGGCTGGTCAGCCATGCTTCTCTCTCACTTAGACGGCCTACCTCACTGAACCAGCATCTACCCTTGCTGGCTCCCGGTCCCCCCACGCTCTGTCCCCGTGATACCTACACCTTGCCATTAATAAACTGAGTCTTACATCGGCCGTATTCTGCACCTACGCTCCATTCTACTGCCAAAGTAACAGCCAAGAAGATAGACTTAACAGTGGTGACGGTGGTTCACGGC